>VZQC01003400.1:387101-399834 GCA_009823505.1 Rhizomys pruinosus
GGGGGGGGAGGAAGGGGGGAGGGGGGGGGAGGAGGAGGAGGAGGAGGAGGAGGAGGAGGAGGAGGAGAGGGAGAAAGAAGAGGAAGAAGAGGAGGAAGAGAAGGAGAAAGAGAAGGAAGAGGAGGAGGAAGAGGAAGGAATCTGGCAGATAGTAGGTGTAGCCTTTGTTGTCTGTCTTCCTGGCTATTCAGAATTCCTTGCCCTCTAGTAATTCTTTATCTGAGTAGGAAACCACTCCTAGTACATCTGTGGTTCCTGGGCCTGGCCCAGGCCTCATCCTCACTCCAGGGCATGGGGGCATGGATGGTAACTCAGACAAGGCCTTCCGAGCTCTGTATTCACCATAGGAAGGTTCAAGGATGCAGCATATGACCCACATGGCTCCCAAGTGAAGGCTAGGGTTCGTGTGGGTGTTACTGGGAAGAGCGTTGTTTTCCTTACTGCTGAGTGGGAGTCTGGCCATATGTATGACTGGAATTTAGGCAGCCATCCTCCCACCCTGAGCAGAAAGCCCATATGACGAGGGGGCAACACAGGGAGAGTGGAGTCTAGAGACAGACGGAGAAATGAAAATGGATCCTGAGGACTTTACCCAGTTGCCTGGATCAAGCCACACCAGAAACTAGCAAAAGCTGCCTAAGGATGGGTGATTCAGTTGCTAAGCCTGTAAATCTATCTCCACTACTTTTGAGTTAGTAGAATGGTTTAGTCTTCATAGTCAATTTGATGGGGATTTAAAATCACCAAGGAAGCATACCTCTAGGTGTGTTTATGAGAGTGTTTCCATAAAGATTTAACAGATCAGGAAAGACCTGCTCTGAGTGTGGGTGGCAATATCCCATGGGCCAGGTCTGGGCCTAAAAAAAAGGGGAAAGCAAGCCAAGTTCCCACCAGTATTCATGGCTTTCTGCTTCCTAACTGGAGATACCGTATGACCTTGGGCTCCTGACACCGTGCCTCCCATGGGTGGTATCCTCTAACAGTGAACCAAAATAAATCCTTCCTTCTTTAACTTGCTTTTGTTAGATATTTTGCCACAGCAATGAGAAAGTAATAGAATTGGTTTCTTTTTTTTTTTTTTTTTTTTTCAGACAGGGTCTCCCTTTAGTCCCAGCTGGCCTGGAGCTCAGTCTGTAGACCAGGCTGGACTTGAGCTCACAGAGATCTGCCTGCCTCTGCCTCTGCCTCCTGAGTGCTGGGATTAAAGGCGTGCACTAGCACGCCATGCTTAGAATTGGTTTCTAATTACTTAAAAGAGCTAAACACCCAATTTTCTTTTCTTTTTTTTCCTTTTTTTAGTCCCAGCTGGCCTAGAACTCGCAGAAAGGAAGCAGAAAGCCATGAATACTGGTGGGAACTTGGCCTGCTTTCCCCTTTTATTTAGGCCCAGACCTGGCCCATGGGATATTGCCACCCACACTCAGAGCAGGTCTTTCCTGATCTGTTAAATCTTTATGGAAACACCCTCATGAACACACCTAGAGGTATGCTTCCTTGGTGATTTTAAATCCCCATCAAATTGACTATGAAGACTAAACCATTCTACTAACTCAGTAACATAATAGACCAGGCTGGCCTTGGCACCCTCTCTGAACTGCCCTCCCCAGACCTATGAAATCTGGGAGAAGCACACACGCTGACTTACAGCCGCACTGGCTCCTCTGTGGTCCTAGGCCAAGAACTCATGCCTTTACTCACTTAAAGGAGAAAGGTGCTTTCTCAGGAATTGGCAAGATCGCACTATCATGGGCTGGTGAGGACAAATAGAAACTCATTTAGAAGACTTTCCCTTGAGAAGAAAGGTGGCTCCCCAGCTCCCTGCTTACACAGGACCACTGTTGTGTCTGGATTGTAAAATGTCCAGACTTAGGCTCCTGGGCATGACCACTCAGTCCCTAGCTGGCAGCACTATTTTGGAAGGTCATAGAACCTTTTGGAAGTGAAACCATACTGGAGAGAGCAAGTCACTGGGGAGAGAAAGACAGGCTTCTAGGTTTTATAGCCTGGCCCCACTTCCTGCTGGTTCTCCACTTCCCAAGTGTGGCCTCGCTGTGACCAGCCACCCCACGCTCCTGCCGCCATTCTTTCCTCTCCATGATAGAATAATCCCTCTTACACCATAAGCCAAAATACATCCTCACTTCTACCGGGCGTGGTGGCGCATGCCTTTAATCCTAGCACTTGGGAGGCAGAGGCCGGCAGATCTCTGTGAGTTCAAGGCCAGCCTGGTCTACAGAGTGAGTTCCAGGACATCTGGGGCTACAGGGAGACCCTGTCTCAAAAAGACCAAAAAAAAAAAAAAGTCCTTCCTTAAGTTACTTTTATGAGTTATTTTGTCACAGGAACGAGAAAAGAAACTAATATATCCACCTAAGGACTTCAGATTTTTTGTTTTGTTTTGTATTGTTTTGGTCTTTTTGAGACAGGGTCTCCCTGTAGCCCCAGCTATCTAGAACTCAATATGTAGACCAGGCTGGCCCTGAACTCACAGAGATCCGCCTGCCTCTGCCTCCCAAGTGCTGGGATTAAAGGCCTGGGCCACCACTCCTGGCCAGGACTTGTTTTTGATAGCCCAACTGAATGCCAGTTTCCTGGTGTTTAGCCATTCAGGCAATCAGAGAAGGCAGCAACCATGGTCCAAAAGAGTGCAGCTACAACCTGAGCTGTCAGCAGAACTTGGCCTCATCCTTGTGCTCCTGGTTTTGCTGGCCTACAGAAAGCAAGAGTTGTGCGGCATGGAGGCTTCCACCCACATTTCAAGGGAAAGACCTAGACAGCCAGGTAGCATGTAGCAGAACCGGAGTCCTGGCAGGCAGTCCCCGAGAGGTCAACTCATGAAGCTGTGAGGGTGAAGTCACAGATGCAATGGAGACCCCAGTAAGCAAGAGATGACAAGAACACAGAGCTGTAGGGAAAGAGCACAGCCAGCCCAGGAGAGAGGCCATGTGGGCTGCCACCACAGGCTGCAGGGCCAGTACTGCCGTGTTGATTAGAGGGCTTATGCCCCACGTGCCAGGCATGGAGCTACAGGATTTAAAGTCTGCCTGACTTGGTTTTGGTCTTGCTTTGACTATGCTTTGGTCTCATCTCTCCTTCCTAGGCTCCCTTTTGGGAAAAAAATGTAATAATCTGTGTCATTATCTGTTAGAAGCCTACATTTTATTTTTTATTTTACATATGATCACAGACCTTAGCTTGGATCTCAGAGGAGACTTTTTGGTTTTGTTGTTGTTGGTTTTTTTTTATGTTTTGGTTTTGGACTTTTTGAGACAGGGTCTCCCTGTAGCCCCAGCTGGCCTGGAACGCCCTATCTAGATCAGGATGGTCTTGAACTCACAGAGATATGTCTGTCTGCCTCTGAGTACTGGGATCAAAGGTATGTACCACCATGCCTGGCCCAACCTGTTTTTTTTTTTTTAATATTTTATTTATTAGCTGGATATACTGGTGCATGCCTTTAATCCCAGCACTCAGAAAGCAGAGGCAGACAGATCTCTGTGAGTTCAAGGCCAGCCTGGTCTACATATCAAATTCCAGGCCAACTGGGGCTACAAGGAAATCCTGTCTCCAAAAAGACACTGACGAAGAGAAGTTTTTATTTATTAATTCATATACGTGAATTGCCTGCCTGTGCACTCCACACATATTCTATGTGTATAAGTGTATCACACTGCCTGTGGAAGTCAAAAGAGGGCCTTGGATTCCTCTGCAACAGGTCTAGATGGCTGTTAGCCACCATTTGGGTGCTGGGACTCGAACCCAGTTTCTCAGAGGAGACTTTGAACTTGAAGCTTTGAGCAGTATTGGAACTGGTAAGAATATGAGAACTCACACCTCACTGGACTGGCAGGCTGCTGTGTGGGACATCTCCATCCAAGCAGCTGCAGGCCGGGGTCTCTCTTGTCTGGAATATCAGTGAAGTGTCAAGGGTGTTTATGAATGGCCCAGTCTCTGTAGCTCAAGAAAGACCCTCTGCTCCCTGAGCTCAAGGCCCTGTGTTACCTATTCTGTCACCAGTGCCCAACTCTGAGCTACCCCTCAGCATACTACTGCCCTGACCTCTGCTGAGGAGGGGAGGCTGCTTCCCTCAGCCTGCTGTCTGAGCCATGGCAAACTCATAAGAAAGAACGAGGTAAGCTATGGAGGCTGCGTGTGGCTCCACTCTGCAGGCCATTTTCAGGAGATCTCTTTGCCTAGGAAAGAATACCAGGCTATGAGGCAGAATAAAAGAGCCAGAGGCCAGGCGTGGTGGTGCACACCTTTAATCCCAGCACTTGGGAGGCAGAGGCAGGCAGATTTCTGTGAGTTCCAGGCCAGTCTTGTCTATAGAGTGAGCTCCAGACCAGCTGGGACCAAAGGGAGAGCCTGTCTCAAAAAAAAAAAAAAAAAAAAAAAAAAAAGAGCTAGACATCCACTTGAGGACAGTTGCAACAAGTGTTAGAACTAGTACATTCCAAAGAAATCTGCCCCTCAAGACATAATTCTGCAAAAAGAATTGCTCAGCCAGTTGTGTCTACTTGGGGCAAGATTCAGAACCCTAATCATCAGCTAGATCCTACCTGTTCAGAATATAAAGGGGAAAGAGATGGCGAGAGCAATGTTTAAAAACTATCTTTGAGCCAAGCGTGGTTGTGCACGTCTTTAATCCCCAGCATTCTGGAAACACAGGCAGGCAGATCTCTGTGAAATCGAGGCTAGCCTAGCCTATATAGTGAGTTCCAGGCTTTCAGGAAAATCCTGTCTCAAATAATGATAACGACAGCAACAACAAAATCTGTCTCTGGGGGCTGGAAAGATGGCTCAGAGGTTAAGAGCACTGTCTGCTTTTGCAGAAGACTGGGGTTCAGTTCCCCGCACCCTCATGGTAGCTAACAACTATCTGTTACTCCAGTTCCAGGGGATGCAACACCCTCATTGGGTCGCCACAGGCATTGCATGCATATGGTGCACTTACAAAACACTCATGTAAATGAAAAAAAAAAATCCTAAGCCAGGCTTGGTGGCACACGTCTTTAATCCTAGCACTTGGGAGGCAGAGGCATGCAGATCTCTGTGAGTTCAAGGCCCACCTGGCCTACATAGTGAGCTCCAGGCCAGCTGGGACTGAAGGGAGACCCTGATTCAAAAAGACAAAAAAAAAAAAAAAAACCCTATCAAAATTGGAGCCATCCTTTATCAGGGTATGGTAGCGCACATCTTTGATCCCAGTACTTGGTAGATCAAACAAAATAGACAGGCATGACAGTGTTCACCTGTAACTGTAGTGCTGAAGAGGCAAAGACAGGAGGGTCCCTGGGGGTCACTGGCCAGGCAGGCTAACTGAAAAGCAAGCTCTGCTGTCAGAGAGAGAGCTTGTCATAAATAAATAAATAAATAAATAACCTGGAGAGCAATAGTAGAATATACCTAAAACCAATCTCTATCATTTGTGTGTGTCCCCCCACACACACAAATAAAAATAAATGAACTTTTTTTTTTTTTGGTCTTTTTGAGACAGGGTCTCCCTGTAGCCCCAGCTGGCCTGGAACTCCCTGTGTAGACCAGGCTGGCCTTGAACTCACGTAGATCCACCTGGTTCTGCCTCCTGAGAGCTGGGATTAAAGGCAAGCACTACCACACCCAGCATAAATGAACAATTTTTTATTTTATTATTATTTTTTTTCTTTTTGGTTTATTTGAGACAGGGTCTCCCTTTAGTCTCAGCTGGCCTGGAGTTTGATCTGTAGACTAGGCTGGCCTTGAACTCACAGAGATCTGCCTGCCTCTGCCTCCCAAGTGCTGGGTTTAAAAGCGTGCACTGCCACAGCCGGCTTAAAGACGGTTCTTAGCTGCCATGTAGGTACTGGGAATCGAACCCGGGTCCTCTGCAAGAGCAGTCGGCACTCTTAACCACTGAGCCATCTCTCCAGCCCCTAAATGAACAATTTTTAAAGCGTTTGTAAAACTAGTTTTATAGAAAAATGCAATTCATGTTTCTTTATAGATTTTAAGATACAAAGGATGCTTTTATTGACTAAACGTTGTATGCATTTTCCTCCAATTCTTTTATTGAGCTGTACATCCCAGTGTGGCTACACTTTGAGATTTACAAAAGTATTTAATCTAAATGAGGTCATAAGTGTGAGGCCCTGATTCAGCAGGATGAATCACATAGTCTTCAGAAGGGGACATCAGAGGGAAAAGACTATGTGACACCATATAGGAGGCCCACCAGACCAGGGAGTCAAGCTAACTAGAACCTTGATCTTTGTTTGTTTGTTTGTTTGTTTGTTTGTTTGTTTTGAGACAGGGTCTCCCTTTAGTCCCAGCTGTCCTGGAGTTTGTTATGTAGACCAGGCTGGCCTTGAACTCACGGAGATCTGCGTGCCTCTGCCTCATGAGTGGTGGGATTAAATTGTTTGGGTTTTTTTTGTTGTTGTTGTTCTGAGATAGGATCTCCCTGTAGCCCCAGCTGGCCTGGAACTCACTACCTGGCTGGCCTCAGCCTCCCAAGTGCTAGGATTAAAAGGCATGGACCACCACACCCAGCTAGAACATCGATCTTGGACTTTCTATTTTCTAGAGATAAAGGAAAGTAATTTTCTATTGTTTAAGGTACTCAATCTACAGTACTTTGTTATGGTACTCTGAGCTGATGAATGTACATTCTACAAATAGAAATAAGATTACAGGGGCTGGAAAGATGGATCAGCCATTGAGAATGCTTGCTGCTCCTCCAGAGAACTGGTGTTCAGTTCCCAGCACCCATATCTGGCAGTGCATAACTTATAACTCCAGTTGTAGGGGGTCTGACATCTTCTTCTGGCCTTCATAGATACCTATACTCACATGTACATATTCACCCTCACAGACATATAGCTAAAAATTAAAATTGGATGGTGGGACCCATGAGCTGTGTGGGTTTGGGCACAACTGCTCGCAAATTGGTTTTACATGAAGGATGCTTGTACTCACAAATTATCACTTATTGTTAAAAAAAATGAAAACAGCCGGGCGTGGTGGTGCACGCCTTTAATCCTAGCACTTGGGAGGCAGAGGCAGGCGGATCTTTGTGAGTTCAAGGCCAGCCTGGTCTACAGAGTGAGTTCCAGGACAGCTGGGGCTACAGGGAGACCCTGTCTCAAAAAGATAAAAAAAAGAAAACAAAACAAAAAAAAAACAGAGAAAGATGCAGAAAAGTTACGGCAGAATGCATGATCTGGGATGGGTAGGGGGGGGAAGGGAAGGGGATATATGCCTGAACTAATTGGAAAATGATGTATGAAATACACAAAGCATCAATAAAAAAAAAAAAAGAAATGAAAGTGAGAAAGAAAAAAAATTAAAATTAAAAAATTTAGGGGGCTGGAGAGATGGCTCAGTGGTTAAGAGCACCAACTGCTCTTGCAAAGGACCCGGGTTTGATTCCCAGCACCCACATGGTGGCTGAGAGCCATCTTTAACTCCAGGTCCAGAGGAATCCAACACCCTCTTCTGACCTCCACAGCATTGCACGACACAGGTGCACCAACCTACATGAAGATAGTACACTCATACACATAAAAAAATAATAAATTAAAAATTTCTCTAAAAAATAAAAAATTTAAAGTATATAGTTATAAATATAATTACCCATTTATTTTAAGTTCCATATAGCCTACTCATTCTCACAATGCTTCTGTTGGAGACAAACTGATTTCAATTCAACTATGATTGGACAAAAATCATACTAAAAACATGCTGTCCTGGCTGGGTGTAGTGGCACAAGCCTTTAATCAGGAAGCAGAGACAGGCAGATCTCTGAATTTTAAGCTAGTGAGTTCCAGTACTGCTGGGCCTACAGGGAGACCCTGTCTCAAACAACCACATCCAAATTCCTCCACCAAAAAAAAAAAAAAAAAACTACCGACAACAATAAAACAGCTATCACAGAGCTATATAATATCTATATTATAGATAAATTTACTGGAAATTTATCAACTGGGTCTTGTGGGCTTTGACAAGCACTTCACTGGATTGTGGCATCCAGCTCAATCTTGGCAAAGAGAATCATGTGAACTGACCAGCATGCTAATACTAAATGAGCTCTGAAGGCCAATCCCACTCTCGTGTGACTGAGGGAGTTATTCCAGGCCACAGTGCACTCCTCACGGCAATCCTTGTTAAGATGTAATCCCTGGACCAGCAGTTTCAGCATCACCTTCAACTTTGGTTTGCATTTTTTATTTAATTTAATTTATTTTTATTTTATTTGTTCACCTTCAACTTTGTTCAAACGCAGCTGGAGCCCACTGCCAAGTACTGAATGGAGCGTCTGGGGACAGGGCCCTGCAACCCGTTTCTGATGTTTCGGTGATATTCAAGGTGTTTCTGATGTAGCCTCCAGTTTGATGTTCATTTCTGAGAACTGCAGTTTGAATGGTTCTGCTCTTGGGGAGCCCACGTTGTTCTTGCCCCACAGTGTAGGTGATGCCGTGTCAGCTTTAATTTTTCAGAATCCGTGTTACTACTTCAGGTGCGCTCAAACAGCAGTGGTTAGGAAAGAGTTCTCATCAATCGGTCCCTGCGCAAGGCTTCACCTCCACCCAACAGGCTTTAGGAAACAGTGCTGGAGTACTGGAGCTGCTGGCAGTCTCTCTGACCCCAGGGCTCTGGCTAACAGGAGCTCTGTGGGATCTGTATTCTCCTGAGCTGTGAACACAGCAAGGGGCCGTTTAAATTGCTTGCAGTCTACAGAGGGGCTTCCTGCTTGGATTGAAAGTTCAATGTAGATGCTCCATTTATTCTGTCCTGTGACCCAGACTCTGATATAAAGTGAAACATTTTTTTTTTTTTTTTTTTGCTTGCTGTAAAAGAGCTGAAGTCAGAGAAACTCTGGGTCAAATGGGCTTAAACAACAAGTCATTCTCTTATTTTCCATGAACACCCCCCAACACACACACTGTAAAACAAAATTGCAGTACTGGATATGACTAGCAAGAGATTGCACCTGCTGGGCAGGCACTCTGACACTGAACTGTACCCCCAGCCTTGTTATTTTTCATAATAAGTCCAACTTGCATTTTGGTTGGTTTAGCAGCTGGGCAAAGACATCAAATACACAGTTTTGTTTTGTTTTTTAACATTTATTTATGAGAGGCAGTGGGGCATGACGTGGTGCTTCTGTAGAGGTCAGAGGACAAGGGCGGGGGGGAGTTCCTCTCTACCCTGTGGGTCCTGGGGATCAAACTTAGATTGTAAGGTTTATCAGCATCTACTTTTACCCTCTGTCTGAGCCATCTCTGGTCATTCAGAAAGTTTTCTAGAGAATATTTGCATGAGTTGAGACTTAGAACATTAGTAGAACTTAGTCAGGAGAAAGAACATGGGGAATTGTTCTAGAATGTGAAAATAGCATGTGCAAAGGTCAGAGGCATGAAAGGGCAGGGTGTGTGTTCTGGAAACTACAAGAAATCTCACATTTGGCAGGAAAGAAGGGGTGGTAAGAAGAGAAACGAAGAGATATGACCTGGGGTACCACGCACAAAGCACCTAGAGGCCCAGTGCTGGGATTAGAGTTCTTCCAGAGTTCTGGCCAGTGGTGGTGCATACCTGTAATCCCAACGTTCTGGAGGCTGAGGCAGGAGAATCGTGAGTTCCAGGTCAGTCTAAGTTTTGAGACCTTGTCTCGAAAATCTGAAATAAAAAATAAATAAATAAAAAATGAAGAAAGAGGGCTGGAACTATAGCATAATCGGTAAGGTACTTGGCTAGCATAGTCATGGGTTCAATACCCAGCACTGCATAAACTGGGTGTGATGCTGCATACCTGTAATGCCAGGCTCGGAAGTGGAGCAGAAGATCAGAAGTTCAAGGTCATCAATTACATAGTGAAGTCAAGGTCAGCCTGAGCTAAATGAGACCATGTATGAATAAACAAAACAAATAAATGAATAAATAGGTTAATGAAAGTATTTTATCCAGGTAAACACAGGCTCTGCAGGATTTTAAGCAAAGGACTGACACAATCCTCTTTGATTTTTCAGAAAGATCATTCTTGCTGCAATGTGGGGCCCATAGACTCTTCTGAGCCATTAAATCAGGGAGAGATGATGTTAGTCTGAATTAAGTGGAAACAGTGGGGCTAGAGAAGAGAAAATGGCCTTGACAGAACCTTCTAGAAATGGCACAAGCAGTAGGGAGGGAGAAGGGTCAGTTGCCTGGTAGAACCCTTCACTGAGGGAGACAGGAAGAAATGCTTGTGTTGAAGAAGGTCTGAGCCAGGCATGGTGGCGCATGCTTTTAATCCTAGCACTTGGTAGGCAGAGGCAGGTGGATCTCTGTGAGTTCAAGGCCAGCCTGACCTACAATGTGAGTTCCAGGCCAGCTGAGACTAAAGGGAGATCTTGTCTCAAAAGAAAGAAAAAGAAAAAGAAAAGAAGAAGGTCTGGGCAGAGCTGGACAGTTTGGGATCACACTTGTGCCCCTTCCTGCTTTGGTGTTTCATTTCTTGGATTTCCCCTGAATGCTCAGACCCTCCCAACTTCCCCCAAGAACCAGGAAGCTAGAGCTGAGCACTCCACACTCTCAGCAGAAATAAAAGGCGATGGGAAAGGAGCAGCGCCCTTCCATGTAATCTTTGATCCGTTGCTCCAAAGATTGTCACACGAAGACAATAAAACCACTAATTCTGTCTTCTAGCATACCAGGAAATGGAAGCTGTGAGGAGAAACCGAGTAGTATTATAATTACAGGCTTTTAAATAAGTATCAGGGGTGATATTTAGCCAAACAATGAGGTGTTGAAGACCTTTTTTTTTTGTCCTGTTCATGGAATGAAATCAGACTCAGAAAAATTCAGGAGCTTTCAAATAAATTTGGAATGGAGGTTTCAACCACTTTACAGAGCAAATCAACAGGGCAGTAAGAAGCTGGAACTTCAGCCCAGGGAGATGGCTAACGGCATTGCCGGCTAGTTATTGTCTTAGTCCTTTGCTGTGATAGAGTGTAGCCAGTCCTGGAGACGGGCTATAAATGGCTTGGCAGGGGTATTTATTCCAGGGTGGGTGAAGCCAGGAAGGGCAAGCAGTCGTTGATGCCAGTATTGACGATCAATCATGAGAAATCAGGCTCTCTTCCCAGCAATGGTGTTTAAGAAGCCCTTTCAGTTTGGCTTTTTCTCATATTCTTGACTCTTCCCCTCAATAGTCTTAAGCTGCCTATTGCTTGTGTGCTTATTTATTCACTCACTCATGTTGTGGTTTCTGATTGTGTGTATGTGTGTGTGTGTGTGTGTGTGTGTGTGTATGATTTCTAGGAGTTAGTTCTCTTCTTCCACCATGTGGATCTAGGGATTGAACTCGGATCTCCAGGGTTAGCGGCAAGTGCCCTTAACCTCTGAGCCATCTCACTGCCTTATTTGTTTTTGAGACAAGGCCTCATAGACTTAGGTTGCCCTAAAATTCTCTTTGTAGCACCGGTTGGCCTCAAACTGGCAATCTTCCTGCCTCTGCTTCTTGAGCACTGGGATTACAGGCAATGCAAAACCACCCCTAGTTTGCCAACTTGGCCACTGTTTTAGACACAAGTGTGCACACATGTACATATGCAGTTAGTCATGTTAAGGGTCCTTTACAAAAAGGATGCTTGGTCTAAGAAAGCACATATCACAAGACACAAGTGCCCTCCCCAGCCTTACTTGACCCAGGCTCAGCATCTTGCATTTGTGGTTTTTTTTTTTTTTTTTTAATCTCATTCTGGGCTTTGTGCTGGACAAAATGTACCAGTTATGCTGGCCCTGTCCTCAGTGATGACAGGAAAGGCTGGTGCCTCTCACATAACTTTGGCTGTTGGGTGTTGGGGGTGGAGGCGGTGGTGGCTGTTGCCACTTAGGGTGTTACCTGGGTGGGTGCAGTGGTGTTAAGACAGGTGGATTTGTTCACACACCATGCATTTGTGAAGGTGTTTTGTGCTAAGAACTGTTTGTTTCCTCGCCTTGCAAGCTGCGGGATGCCTTTCCTCTGCAAGGCCGATTCCTCAGCTCACAGCCCTGCTAATATTGCCTTAGGTGCTTCCCTTCCAAGAGGCCTATCTTGGGTGGCTCTCTCTCTGTTCAGGGTGTCTTGTCTTGCCGGAAGCAAGCAGGCAGGCAGCAAAGGCTGCTTTGATAGGGCTGTCACTAGGAATTCTGGGAGGCTGGAAGTGTCTGAAGGCAGGAGATTATCAGCTCAGGATGATGGGCAGCCAGCTCCAGGACCCGGGGTCACGAGGAAGCAGAGAGCCCTGCCAGTGAGTAGTGCAAGCTTCCGGTCTTGGCACCACTTACTGAGTACATGGTAACAGCTGGGATGCTGGTAAACTGAGGATGGAGGAGACATTTAAACTATATCCTCAAAGTCTAGTCCATAAAACATTTCCGCCTTCGAACCTGAACTGACAATCCAATCAGAGAGAGCAGCTCCAGCAGCTGGGCTGCCTGCTTCCTGTTTATAAAAGTAAACTTGAGAAAAACTGAGTTAATTCAAGTGAAATCAATTTCTGTCAAGAAAGATCTCAAATCCAGAATTTGCTGGAGTGTTGTAAATCTTTAGGCAGGGATGCAGGCATAGGCAGGGATCCAGCCTCTCAACATTGAGACTAGATGGTGTTTTTTACAACATTCAGAGGCAGGGGGATCTCTGTGATTTCAGTGCCAGCCTGGTCTACATAGTGAGTTCCAGGTCACTATCTTATCTTTAAAACATATATGTGTGTGTGTGTGTGTGTGTGTGTGTGTG
>VZQC01003400.1:400709-460467 GCA_009823505.1 Rhizomys pruinosus
AAAAAAAAAAAAAAAAAAAACTTCAATTCTTTTTCTTTAATTGTTTTTATTTTTGTATGTGTATGAGTGTACTGTCTGCATGTAGGTTTGTGCACCCGTGTCATGTCATGTCATGCAATGCCGCAGAGGTCAGGAGAGGGTGTCGTTTTCCCCTGGAACTAGAGTTAAAGACGGTTCTCAGCTGGCATGTGGGTGCTGGGGATTGAACCCGGGTCCTCTGCAAGAGCAGTAGGTGCTCTTAACCACTAGGCCATTTCTCCAGCCCCAGAAAACTTCAATTCTTAAGCAGCTTAGCTTAGGGTTATAGAAGTGACTTCAGATGGCGACAAAGATGGAGCAGCAGCGGATGCTGGGGGTGAATGACTCCAGCCTCCGCGATGGAGACAGCAGAGCTACAGTGAAGACGAACCTTCATGGAGAGGGGACATCGCCAGGTCGAGTGAACCACATGATCCAGTCATGAAGATTTAGGTTCTGCAGCTGGGAAGACTTGCTCAAATCCTGGCCCAACTGTTCACAGATGTGCAAACTGGTAAACATACTGAGACTCTGTTTCCATGTCTACAAAGGAAGATCAGTAAAGCTCCTTCCCAGGGGTTTGTGAGGAATGTGAGACCATGCCCAGCAATCAGGCAGTGATCTGCTTCCAATGAGGGCCCAGTTCTGATACAGAAAGAAAAGGGACCAGGGAATGAAGGTGGGTGGATGGATGAGCAGATCCCTGTGACCTGGAGGTCTGTATGTCCTTACCAGATTCACACGTTGATGATGTGAGGAGGTGGAGATTTGGGAAGGCCATTAGGTCCTGGGGAAGAACCTTCATGAACAGGATTAGTGCCCTTTTAGAGAGACTTGAGGGAGCCTTCCTTCCTTCCTCCATTAGGAGGACACCGTGAGAGTACGCACCATATAAGAACTGGGAAACAGAATCTGCTTGGGTCAAACTGGCTTGGACTTTGCTTTCAGCTTCAATGTACTGAAGGGAGAAAAACACCTACACAGTAAACTCTAACCTTCTCTACTTGGAATCTAGAATTCTTTGATAGCCCGGGCGGTTCTGTAGCTGGCCATCTGGCTGGGAAGGGATTCTAGCCACCACACAGCTTGGAATGAATACACCAAAGGGAAAGGAGGGGCCACTGTATTTGGGGATGACTGGAACCCAGTGAACTGAGCAATGAGGTCACCAGTTCAGCTTCTGACTACAGAGTCCCCTCTCTGGAGGTGAAGCCTCAGTCATGAACCCAAGCAGTTGCTTCCCCAGCTTGGTCTGCTCTCAGCCCAGACCCAGGCAAGCTGAGGAAATGCTCTAAGGGTTCAACGTGAGGCCTGAAGGTAGTGAAGCAATTTGTATCACATAAAGAAAGTGGGAGAGATAGCTGACTCCTGAGTTATTAAAGTTCACCCGGCCAGTTTCAAAGAGTGTTCCTTGATGTGAAGACAGGAGGACTGTGTAATGTGTGTGGGCGCAGAGCATGATATGAAGAGCTCTGGAAAGGGTTCTTTCCAGGGTGTGAAGGACGTGGGCTCAGGCTGTATGGAGCTCAAACCAGAAATAGTATCAATGGCCAATTTCCAAAGTATGAGCTTTCTCCTGTAGGAATTCACCTAATCCTCCCAACCCTACACTGGGGGTGGGGGGTCTTCTTAGTTCCATTTTGTAAATGGGGAAACTGAGCCAAGGATATGTTGACTCAATTGCTAGAGGTCCTATTGGTGTTAAGAACTACGGTTTGACACCAGATGTGGTGGTTCACGCCTTTATTCCCAGCACTTGGGAAGCAGAGGCAGGGGGATCTCTATGAGTTCAAGACCAGCCTGGTCTACAGAGCAAGCTCCAGGCTAGCTGGGGCTACAGGGAGAGCCTGTCTCAAAAACACCAAAAAAAAGAGACCCTCCCCCAAAAAAGAAGTAGGGTTTGAACATGGGCAGTCTCATAGGAGTGCTGGGACTTGGAAGAAGTGGAATTCATTGGTGGGCAAGGTCACATACAGTAGCCAAGAGTGTGAGTTCCTTATCTGCTCAGTTGGAGCGCAGGACTCTGGTGGGCAGTAGACTCTGGAATGAGTTTGGACTAGGACCAGATGTCTGAAGGTCTTTAATTAATTTATTTTTTTTTAATTTTATTTATTTCTGTATGTGTATGAATGTACTGTCTGCATGTAGGTTTGTGCACCCGTGTCGTGCAATGCTGCGGAGGTCAGAAGAGGGTCTCGGATTCCCCTGGAACTGGAGTTCTCCTGGAATTGGAGTTACAGACTATAGACTGGGCATGAGGCAGAAGCCTGCAATCCCAAGGTAGGAGGATCATTAGTTTTAGGCCAGCACAAACTACATAGCAAAAGCTTTTCTCAAAAAAATCAAAGAAGGAACTGGGGAGATGGGTCGGTGGTTCAGAGCACTGGCTGCTTTTGCAGAGGACTCCGATTGGGTTCCCAGCATCCGCATGGCAGCTCACAACTGTCTGTAACTCTAGCTCCAAGGAAACCAATGCCCTTCGCTGGCCTCTGCAGACACTAGGCACATATGTGGTATACACATGTGCATGCAAACAAAATACTCATACACATAGAAAAAAAATAAATAAATCTTTTCAAAAATATCGAAGAGACTGTGAGTGGTGGCACGCAAATCCCAGCATTTGGGAAGCAGAGGTAGGAGGATCTCTGTGAGTTCGAGGCCAGCCTGGGCTACATAGAGAGTCCCAGGCCAGCTGAAGATATAGGGAGACCCTGTTTCTCTCTCTCTCTCTCTCTCTCTCTCTCTCTCTCTCTCTCTCTCACACACACACACACACACACACACACATATCAAGGAGGAGGAGGGGAAGGAGGAGGAAGAGGAAGTTGTTGCTCCTGGGTTTCTGTTGACTGATGGCGACATTTGGGTGCTAGATACAGGGCTGTCTCTGAGCCCTGTGGTGGGCTCACATGCTTCAGGGTGAGAGGACTCTTATTTCTAGGAAGAAAAAAAGAACAAAGCTTATAATGAAATGTACACTGACCATAGAGCTGCACAGGCATGGCTGGGCTTGAAATCTTGATGTGAAGTCCTTAGCTCCGCGGCTTTGGGGAGGGATTTATCCTCTCAGAGCCTTAGTTTCTTCAGCTATAAAATGAAGATGTCCTCACAGCAATTGTGAGGATTACATGAGACAATGAATGCCTACTCTACAGAGCCTGAGGTAGGAGAAATTTGTCAGTGTAAGAGCCTCCCCTCGGGCTTGAGCGATGGCCTAGTAGTTAAGAGCGCCGACTGCTCTTACAGAGGACCGGGGTTCAATTCCTAGCACCCACATGGTGGGTTAGAACCGTCTTTAACTCCAGTTCCAGGGGAATCTGATGCCCTCTTCTGACCTCCGCAGCATTGCATGACACAGGTGCACAAACCTACATGCAGACAGTACATTCATATACATACAAAATAAATAAAAAATAAATAAAATCTTAAAACAAAACAAAAAAAGATCCTCCCCTCACATGTTTGCTTTCTTCTTCCTTTTCCTGGGAAAATGAGAGAGAGAGAGAGAGAGAGAGAGAGAGAGAGAGAGAGAGAGAGAGGCACTAGGCAGAGTCTTAGCAGTCTTTCTCAAATGCCCATGGCAAAAGCAGAGGCTGTCTCTGATCCCAGCTGTCTTGAAGAAGCCTGCTGGCCAGGCCTGGCTGCTTCTCTGTGGTCTCAATCACCACGCATTGATCTGCCCCAGGAACTGACCCCAGAGACTATACACAGGTGTGGTGGGGCCGAGGTGGGGCTGAAGGGACAAACAACTGGGAGCCTCCACAGCAAGCTGCTCCCTCCAGACGGCTGAGACCAGAAGAGGCCCAGGAAGGAGATGGAGGACAGGGTGATGCTCACTTCCTCTCTTCTCTCAGTCATCACAGGAAGAGCAAACAGGTTGTCCTGCTGAGCCATCTGGAGAGAAAAGGTTAGGTGGGGCTGTTGAGTATGGTGGCTCCGCACTTGGGAGGTAGAGGTAGGAGGGTCAGGAGTTCAAGGTCATCTTCAGCTACATAGGAGTTTGAGGCCAGCTTAGTGTATATGAGACATGAGACCCTGTGTTGATAAAACAAAGAAGGAGGAAGAGAAGGAGGAGGAGGAGGAAGAGAAATGGCGGGAGAGGAGGAAAGAAAATGGATAAAATAGATGGGGTACCTTCATCCATTCTTCCATTCATTCAGAATCGGTTGAGCATCTCTGGCTTTCACTCACAGGCTATTTATTCAGCCTGCTCACAAACAGCACACTTATCGACTATGTGGTCTTGATCAAGGCACCTAACTTCTGTGGACCTAGGTTTCCACAACTGTGTCAAGGATTAGAAGACACCGTTTGCTACGTAGCAAGCACACAAGCAATTTCACTTCTTTCCTCCCCAATCTCTTCCTCTTTTCCAAATGTCTGCTGGGGACGAGAGGCAGGACCCGGAGCTGCCAGCGCTCATTTTCTTGTGATTTTGTATAAATGTAGGATGGCTTTCAAACCGGGGAGGTGGAAATGCTGTCAAAGGCTCACTTTGTTCCCTCTTCTTCTGCTAACCCTGCATGAGTCAGTTATCTATTGCTTCAAAATGAATCACCTCTGATAATTAGTGGCCTAAACCAACAGTATTATCACCATGGGTCTGCAGAGCTGATGAAGCAGTTCTTACTTTGAATATCTTGGGCAATTGTGACCAGACGTTTGCTGGAGGATTTCAAAGCCTTGCTCACTCACGTGATTGACATTGATACTGGCTGTTGGTCAGGACCCTGTCACCTAGACCCTTGTTATATATTTTTTTAATTTAATCAAAAAAGGATTTTTTTTAAATCCAGGCATGGTGGTGCCTGCCTTTAATTCCAGCATGGGAGGCAGAGGCAGGTGGATCTTTGTGAGTTCAAGGCCAGCCTGGTCTACATAGTAAGTTCCAGGACAGCTGGGTCTACAGGGAGATCCTGTCTCAAAAAAAAAAGAAAAACAGTAATTCTCCAGGAGGAAGCAGAATGTATCTATGGAAATAGACACGATCCCACTCACAGTGGAAAACAGGAAAGGAGACGGGCTGCCTGCTCTACTCCCAGCAAATGAGGCAGAGATTAATCCACTGAAATCAAGTGTATAAATTATACATGGATGGGCATTGGCTCAGGAATAAGGTGTCTGATGGGGTGCTGATGGAAATGAGAACGAGGCCTGAAAGATGAATTCTGCTTTTGAATCAGCCCCAAGTCCCATCGAAGGCCCTCAGCCCTGACTTATCAAATGGAAGATAACTCCTCCCTAAACCTTTGAAACATGCACCTTCAAGATAATTGCTAATGTTTTGGATGATAGTTCTGTGTGTCACAAGGAATAATAAAAAGGCAATAAAAAAAGCCCATATTTTTTTGCTGCCCGATGGCTGATGTAAATCAAACTTCTTCCAAGAGACTTGTGAGAAGTTTTATCGTGTGTCTCTTGCCTGCCAAGGTAAGAGGGGTGGGACTAAGTTCTGGGAACAAGTGTCGTTTGGAATCCAGCCATTGCTGTGTGACCCTTAGCCCATCCTTTAACCACTCTGAGCTTTCTGCACATCCATTCATGGATCCTCTTAAAACTTGCTTGTCTATTCTGTGAACTTACCGTGTAACAAGCACTGTGGTATGCACATATTCAGTGCTCAATAAATATAATTGTAACACCCCAAATTCAGGTCCCCCAAAGACTCCCAAGGAGCCGATTCCAATGTAAGTACAAAAGGATCACTTTATTCAAGCTCGAGCTTGGACTCACCACCTGATCCGATACACAATCCAGGAAAGTGAGTCCCGAACAAAGGCGCAGTCAGGATTTTATAGTTTTTAGACAAAGGGAGGCAGGTTTCTGGCAAAAATAGTTACTTAAGTGGTCCAGCATTTGGCTGGTATAATTTGTCAGTATGTGATTGGGTGAGCCTTCCCCGGGCTCATGGGCTTTTGAGCACCACATTCCTTTGAGCACTACATTCCTTTGAGCACCACAATAATCAACACAAAGATGACTATGTGAGTCAGAGAAATACAGCAGATAAACTGCAGTGCACCTCGTTAGTGTTAAACCAACACGGGCCAGAGGGTTTGAAGACAGACAGGTTTCTGAAGGAAACTTGGCAAAAAGAGGAGTTCTCCCTACTAATGATGATCTGGCTAGAGCTTCACAGTAGGCCCTAGGAGCACCTTTACGATGGCCCCTGCTAAGAAAGATGCAGGAGGAAATGAGTTTTGATTGCAGCAGAAGCTGTGGAGGGAGATGGCCCAGCGAGATGGTTGATGTGGCACTATGAGGTAACAGATCCCATCCCCCGAGCATTTCATAGGGCCTGGTTCATAGAAGACACCCTATACAAAGAAAGATATACATGGTCCCTGACCTGGTGTTACCTCAGGATAGAAAAGGGTCTACCCTGTGTGTACAACCAAGGTTCAGACTTCTCTAATAGACTGGCTGGGGAGGATGTAACCCTGCCCCTCCTTGGATGCTGACAGGTGTACTCATTTGAGATGAATTGTTCATTCTGTTTGTTTAAGTGTGTGTGTGTGTGTGTGTGTGTGTGTGTGTGTGTATGTGTGTGTGTCTTGGGTGTCAGTCTTTGCCTTCTACCTTGTTTATTTTTTAATTTTTTTAATTAATTTTATTTATTTCTGTATGTGTATGAATGTACTGTCTGCATGCAAGTCTGTGCACCCGTGTCGCGCAATGCCGCGGAGGTCAGAAGCGGGCGTCGGATTCCCCAGGAACTGGAGTTCTCCTGGAATTGGAGTTTCAGACAGTTCTCAGCCGCCATGTGGGTGCTGGGGATCGAACCCAGGTCCTCTGTAAGAGCAGTCGGCGCTCTTAACCGCTAGGCCATCTCTCCAGCCCCTCTACCTTGTTTTTTGAGACAGAGTCCCATGTTCGCCACTGTATGTGCCAGGACAGATGTCCCATTAACTTCTGGGGGTTCCCATCTCACTGTAGGTTTGTTGAAATTCCAAATGCTAGCTACTGTGTCTAGCTTTACATGGATTCTCGGTATCAAAACTCGGGTCCTCATGTTGTGAGCCAAGCGCTTTACCCACTGAGCCATCTTCCCAGCCTTTCATTCCTTTTCTAAAACAGCATGACTGGGCTGGGAATCAGTTTGAAGAATGCTACCTTAGCATGTACAAGGCCCTGGGCTCCATGCTTTGCATGACATGAAACCAAGGGTGCTGGCATGAAACCAAGGGTGCTGGCACATACCCATACTCTCAGCACCAGGCTGGTGGAGATAAGAGGATCAGAAGTTCAAGGTTATCCTTGTCTACATATTGAGTTTAAGGTCAACGTGGACTACATGAGATCCTGTCTCAAAAAAATAAAGATGAAATTAGTTAGTTGATTGATTCGCTCCATGGCTTGGCTGAGGATGTAATATGCATCAGGAGAAGTGCATGAGTCTGAAGCAGACAAATCAAATCAGTGATTTTTTTTTTTATGGAAATGTACACCCACATGACTACTCTTAAGGCTAAATCTAGAACATTCTTCCTCTTAAAGCCTCCCTGCAACCTTTCTTGCCACCCAGAAGAAACCATTCTCTGACCTCTCTGCTAACTCTACAGTGGATACTTCTGGCATGCTTCCGTCCTGCGTGTAAAGGAAAAACTTAATCATCTTCATTCCAACAAACAACTCAGAGGCTGATTATTTCTTCCTACTGACATAAGAAAACAGAATGATTAAATATCAATTCAGGGGGGCTGGAGAGATGGCTCAGTGGTTAAGAGCACCAAATGCTCTTGCAGAGGACCCGGGTTCAATTCCCAGCACCCACATGGCGGCTAAGAACTGTCTTTAACTCCAGTTCCAGGGGAATCTGACGCCCTCTTCTGACCTCTGTGGCATTGCATGACACGGGTGCACAAACCTACATGCAGACAGTACATTCATACACACGTAAATAAATAAAAATAATTAATTAATTAAAAAAGACAGCATCATGAATTTAAAAAAAATCAATTCAGGAAGGGCTTAGCTCAGCTAGTCAAGGGGTCTCATCTTGACTTAAAAAAGCAGGACTTAGCCGGGTGTGGTGGCACACGCCTTTAATCCCAGAACTTGGGAGGCAGAGGCAGGCGGATCTTTGTGAGTTCAAGGCCAGCCTGGTCCACAGAGTGAGTTCCAGGACAGCTGGGACTACAGGGAGACCCTGTCTCGAAAAGACCAAAAAAAAAAAAAAAAGAAAAAGAAAGCAGGACTCCCTGTAACCATCCATCAACTGTTCCCTCAAAAAAGCCATTGTATTTGTGTATCTTCTGTGTGTGTGTGTGTGTGTGTGTGTGTGTCTGTGTGTGTCTGTGTGTGTCTGTGTGTGTGGTGTGTGTCTGTGTGTGTTGTATTGGAACATCTATGTGCCCTGTTCTATCAGTCTTTGCCTTATTCCTTTGAGACAGGATCTGTCACTGAACCCGGAACTCGGCAGTCAAGCGGCAAGTCCCAGCAATGCTCCTGTCTCCACCCTCCACAGCACTGGGGTCACAGGTGGTCACAGCCACATCTAGCCTTTTTCTTTGTTTTGTTTTACGTGAGAGCAGGGATCCAAGCTCCGGTCCTCGAGCTTGCACAGCTTTACACACTGAGCCATCCCATCTCTCAAGTCCTGTTCTTCTTTTTAATATCTTATTATTTTTATTTTGTGTGTACAATTTGTATTGCCTTCATGTATGTAAGTGCACCTGTGTCATGCAAGCCCATGGAGGTCAGAAGAGAGCATCAGATTCCTCTGGAACTGGAGTTACAGACAATTTGTGGGCGCTGAGACTTGAACCCTGGTCCTTGGCAAGAGCAGCTAGTGCTCTTAACTGTTGAGCCACCATCTCTCCAGTCCCTTTTTCTTTGTTTTGGAGGCAAGATCTCATGTATCTGAGGCTGGCCTCTAACTTGCTGTGTAGCTATGGATCACACTGAACTTCCTATCTCTCTACCTCCACTTCCTACACGGCAGGATTACAGGAATGTGCTACTACACCCAGTTGTACATGGTGCTAAGGGTTGAACCCAGGGCCTTGTGCATACACTCTACCCACTGAGCTTCACCCTCAGCTTGGCAGTGTCTTTTAATTAAGAAAATGCTTAAGAAAGCAGGCCTCCGGGCTGGAGAGATGGCCTAGCGGTTAAGAGCACCGACCGCTCTTACAGAGGACCTGGGTTCGATCCCCAGCACCCACATGGTGGCCGAGAACCGTCTGAAACTCCAATTCCAGGAGAACTCCAGTTCCAGGGGAATCCGACACCCTCTTCTGACCTCCGAGGCATTGCACGACACGGGTGCACAGACTTGCATGCAGACAGTACATTCATACACATACAGAAATAAATAAAATTTTTAAAAAATTAAAAAAAAAGAAAGCAGGCCTCCCCGTAACCATCCATCAAGCTGTTCCATGGATTCCCCTCAAAAGAGCCATTGTATTTGTATAGTGTGTGTGTGTGTGTGTGTGTGTGTGTGTGTGTGTTCCAAACTCAGGTCCCCAAGAGAGGGAGGAATAGGGTGTTAATATTTAATGAATGCAACTTTCTGTTTGGAATGATGAAGAACTTCAGGAGGTGGGCCGTAGTGATGGTTGCACAATGATACCAATATACTTAATAAAAGTAGTGAAGCTGTGGTTGGAGAGATGGCTCTGTTGGCAAAGTGCTTGCCTTGCAAGCCTGAGATCCTGAGTTTGGTCCCCAGAATCCAAGTAAAAGAAAAAAAGCTGAGTGTGTTGACACATGCTTATAATCCCAGCACTCAGGAAGTGGATCTTTGGATCTTGCTATCCAGCAAGCCTAGTCTACTTGGTGAATTCCAGGCCAGTGAGAGAGTGTCCTAAAAGGGGACACAAAATTGGGTAGGGAAGTGGGGGTGGACCTGAGAGGAGTTGGGGTGTATGAATATGATCAAAACACATTGTGCACAATTCTCAAAGAACTAATAAAAAATGAGGAAGTAAAAAGAGGGGGGGGGGAGTAGGTGGTGCCTGAGGAACAGCACTAGACATTTCCCTCTGACCTCCATGCATACTCATACACAGGTGTGCACGCACCTGCACACACGGGAACATGCAGAACCAGGAATAGGTTCATATACACATACATGTGCACACACAAAAATAATCACATATATACACAAATGGTAAAGTTAAGTGTGGTAGCACATCCTTACAATCCAAGCATTGAGAGACACTGAAGCAGGAGGATTACCACGAATTTGATGACATCTTGAGCTACATAGTAAGTTCAAGGCCAGCCTGGGATACAGTAGCTGGGGGATGGTTGGTGGGTAAAGTGTTGCGCAAATATGAGACCATGAGTTTGAATCCCCAACACGCATGAGAAAATCTGGGTATGAGATCACAACTCTGTAATCCAGTTATGGGGTGGTGGAGATACAAAATAAGGACCTTGCTAGCCAGACAGCCCAGCTGAAACTGTGAGCTCCAGGGTCAATGAGAGAGAACCTGTCTCAAAAAATAAGGTGGAGAAACCATTAAGGGAGACACCTAACTTTGACCTCTGAGCTCTACTCACACATCCATAGGTGGTCACACCTGCACACACATACACACACGAAGAGAAAAAATAAAGCACACACACATAAAAACCCAAATGGTAAAAGTGGCAAATATTACATTATATATATCCAGCACAGTAAGAAAAATAAAAGGACAAAGAATCATGAAAAATGAATAAGGAGCCAAGGAGACGGTGCACTAGCTAAAAGCTCCTGTCTGCCACCGCGAGGAGTGAGTTTGAATCCCTGGCACTCACGTTAAAAAACTAGGCATAGGGGCTGGAGAGACGGCTGTGGTTAAGGGCACTGGCTGCTCTGCAGAGGACCTGGGTTCAGTTCCCAGTACCGACATGGTGGCTACCAACCTTCCAAAACTCCAGTTCCAGAGGATCCAATGCACTCTTCTGACATCCTTGGGCATTGCACAACATGGGTTCACTTACACACATAGGTAATACATTCATACACATAAAAATAAAAATAATAGCCTGGAGTGGTGGCGCACGCCTTTAATCCCAGCACTCAGGAGGCAGAGGCAGGCAGATCTTTGTGAGTTCAAGGCCAGCCTGGTCTACAGAGTGAGTTCCAGGACAGCTGGGGCTACAGGGAAACCCTGTCTCGAAAATACCAAAAAGAAAAATAAAATAAAATAAAAATAAAAATAATAAATAAAATACTCCTTTTTTTGAGACAGGGTCTCCCTATAGCCCCAGCTGGCCTGGAACTCACTTTGTAGAACAGACTGGCCTTGAACTCACAGAGATCCACCTGCCTCTACCTCCTGATGCTAGGATTAAAGGTGTGTGCCACCACGCCCGGCTTAAAGACAGTTCTTAGCCGCTATGTGGGTGCTGGGAATCAAACCTGGGTCCCCTGTAGAGCAGTCAGAGCTCTTACCTGTTGAGTTATCTCTCCAGCCCCAATAAAATACTTCTTAGTATTAGGCATGGAAACGCATCCTTGTAATCCTGGTGCTAGGGAGATGGAGACGGAAGAGCTCTGGGCTCCCAGGCCAGCTCGTCTAGATTAATCTGTGAGCCCCAAACCAGAGATAGATTCTGTCACAAAATAAGGTGAATGGCTCATGAATGACAACACTGGAGGCTGTCCTCTGGCTTCCAGGTGTATATGTATGCACATGCACCTACCTGTGTACTGCATGCATCTGTACACACACACACACACACACACACACACACACACACACACAATTAGATAATTAGATGTCCCAGCCGGTGTGGGAACTCTTCATAAATTCTGCCACAGAAGCGAGAAGTACAGCTAAGAGCTAAGGTCTTGCATTTTGAGCCCAACGCTCAGCAGAAAGTGGGGACCCCATGGGCTCAATCTTACCCAGGTCGTGGGGTGGCACCTGGGAACAAGGACAGCTGCACCTGGAGGTGCACTGCTCAGAGCCGCAGGCTGGGAAGCCGCTGCAGATAGAGGTGCTGGCTGAGGCGGGAGTGGGTGCCTTGGCTATTTCCGCTCATGCTGACAGTAAGAATTCTCTCACAAGCTGTGCGGAGCGTCCTATGCTGTGGGCTGCGCTGCCTCCGCCTTTCTCTTCCCCAGGCTTGGTAGCTGCTGCTGCTCCCCAGCCCCTCCCGACACTGCTAACGACTGCAATGAATTCAGCATACTTTTCTTCATTTTAAGTCCTTGGTGGACAGAGGGATCTTCTTGGACTTCCACGAAGGGGCTCCGAGACTGAGAGCAGAGACGGCTGAGTTCCACGCATCCAGTTGGGTCCCGGGGAGCTGTTGGACATCAGATACAGGCCTGGCTGTGCCCAGTCCAACAAAATACAGCCTTCCTGACACTCCCACAGCCCTGGTTAAAAATACGATGGTAACTCGAGGATGGCAGGACTCCCCGGAGGGAATAGCAGGCCAGTCTGGGGCCCACCAGCAGACACCGGCCTTGTAGGGTGGGGAGGCCTGTTCAGGGATCAGAGCCCGGTTTGATGGCCTGGGGCATTCCCACTGCAGGCTGTGAAGACAGGGGTCCCCCAGTGTGGCCCTTCGAGCCTGCTTTTCAGTAGGAAAGAAAATTTATAAATGAAACAAGACCTGGCCAAACGGTGGGGTCATGGCGACACGCTTGCTCTGGGGACAGAGAGCCCAGGGAGGCTTCCAGAAACTGGGCTGTGACTGGACTCAGCCTGAGCTTCCCCTCCACGATAGTAGCCCCTGAGCAGAATGGTCTTTGATCATAAAGAGAAGGCAGGGATCACTTCCTCTGGGGCTGGACGGGGAGGGTGGGACGGGAGGTGGAGGCCGTGGATGTGATGGCTAAGGGAGGGAGCTCAACAGCAGGCAGCCGGGGATACAGGCCAGGCCTCTCTGTGACCTTGGGGGAAACCATTGCACTTCTAGCCCTCAGTTTCCCCCTCTGTGGAGATCCCACATCTGCCCCTACATGTCTCACAAGAATGTGAAGGGGGCTGGAGAGTCGGCTCAACAGTTAAGAGCACTTGTCCTGGCCAGGTGTGGTGATGCATGCCTTTAATCCCAGCACTCAGGAGGCAGAGGCAGGGGGATCTCTGTGAGTTCAAGGCCAGCCTGGTCTACAGAGTGAACTCCAGGCCAGCTGGCACTTAAAGAGGAACCCTGTCTCAAAATATACAAAAAGAAAAAAAAAAAACACTCGTCCTTGCAGAGGCCTGGGGATTGGCTCCCAGCACACACATGGTGGCTTACAGGCTTCTGTAACTTCAGTTCCAGGGGGTCTGGCCCCCTCTTTTGGCTTTTTCTGACATTGCATGCATGGTGGTACATATACATGCATGCAGGCAAACACGAATATACATAAAATGAAAAGAAAATCTTAGCTCAACATGGTAGCACACACCTTTAATCCTAGTACTCAGGAGGCAGAGCCAGGTGGGTCTTTGTGAGTTTGAGGCCACCTGCTCTATATAGGAAGTCCAAGCCAGCTGTGGCTACAGGGAGACCCTGTCTCAAAAAACAAAAAGCAAACAAAAAGAATATGAGGGGGATTTGATGAGCATTAGAAAAGCCCAAAGTAGCTGCAGA
The DNA here is from genome assembly GCA_009823505.1 of Rhizomys pruinosus. NCBI lineage: Eukaryota > Metazoa > Chordata > Mammalia > Rodentia > Spalacidae > Rhizomys > Rhizomys pruinosus. The sequence continues at coordinate 414,261 of VZQC01003400.1, forward strand.
ACATGAGGGTTGGTTGTTTGCTTGTTTGTTGCTTGTTTTTATTTTGGCTTCCTCTAACTTGCCAAAGATGATCTTGAACCTTTTTTTTTGGTCTTTTTGAGACAGGGTCTCCCCGGAGCTCCAGCTGTCCTGCAACTCACTCTGTAGACCAGGCTGGCCTTGAACTCACAGAGATCCACCTGCCTCTGCTTCCCAAGTGCTAGGATTAAAGACGTGTGCTCTAGGTGTGGACCTAGAGATCTTGAACCTTTTAATCTTTATGTGTATGTGTATTAGTGTTCTACACTGCATGTAAGTGCACCCATGTCTTGCAATGCTTGTAGAGGGCAGAAGGGGTGGAATCCCCCGGAACTAGAGTTAACAATGGTTGTTAGCTGCCATGTGGGACCTGAACCCAGATCCTCTGCAAGAGTAGTCAGTGCTCTCAAACACTGTGCCATCTCTCCAGCCCAACCTTGAACTTTTGATTCTCCAGCCTCTACCTCACAAGTGATGGCAACTCGGTACTGGAGCAAACCCAGGCTTTGTGCATGGTAGGTGGGCACTTCCCCAACTGAGCTACATCCCCTGCCCCACAAAAGCTAGCATTTCTGTTATTAGTGGTATGAAGCATCTATCCAGAATGCCAAGAAGATTGAAATGGTTTTCTTGCTAATGAGTTAAATTCCTCCTTTTTAAAGCATGGGTATTAATAGGCACAGTGGGCATCCTGTAGACACAGTTATTTCAGAAACAGAGACAGGAGGATCACTTGACTGTGGGAGTTTGAGGTCAGCCTAGGTAGCATAGCAAGCCCCCATCTTAAAACAAAACAAATAAATAAATGCCCCAAACGACAATTTTTTTCCAACAATTTTAATACTTTTCTATCTCAGCAATGTTTTCCAGAAAACTTTGTGAGTGCTCTCCTGGGCCCACCTCAAGCACACAGGCTGCCATTAGGACCCTAGGGCATGAAGGTACGTTATTCTCCTCTGAGGATGTCTTCAAGTCTGATAGACTCCCTGTGCTTTGTGTCTCCCCTAGAGCCAGGTGTGGGTGGCAGGACTCCATAAATGTCCATGGGGCCAGCTAGTATGTAAGGTAGACTGCGGATGGGAACATTTTCTTACACATTCTTAAAGATAACCTCCCAGGGTCTAGCTTTTCGGAAGGGAACCCCAAGTCTCCAACCACCTGGGCCTCCAGCTTGTCTCTTCCCAGAAACCGTCATCTCTGAAGGGGACATAGAAGGAAAGGACTGACAGGAGAGGAATGATACTGTCACCCTGTCCCTGCTCAGTCCCCAGCCCTCTGCCCAGCCCTATGATTACCCATGGTTAATCATTAAGTCTAAACTACCAAGAAGCTGTTCCAAAATCCCAAGTGCCCAGACTGCACCCCAGACCAATTAAACCAGAAATCCCTACCCAGAAGACCCAGGCATTCGTGTTTTCTTTTAAGTCCCTGGGTGATTCCAGTGCACAGCTGAGGCTAAAAATACCAGATTATCCAGGGAAAGGTGCTGTTTCCCAGACTCAAGGATGACAGGAATGAGTGGCACATCCCAGCAGCCCCTCTGAGTCAGACTCCTTTTTATTTGACCTTCGCTATGTGCAAATGTTGTGACTGGGTGTTGAAGGGACACAGTGGTAATCAACAGAAAGAACAGCATTTATGAAGTACCAATTGTATGCCACCCTTATGGAAATTTATAAAATGGCTCTCCTATTTTCTTTTATTTTTATTTTTTTCTTTTTTGGTCTTTTTGAGACAGGGTCTCCCTGTAGCCCCAGCTGTCCTGGAACTCACTCTGTAGACCAGGCTGGCCTTGAACTCACAAAGATCCACCTGCCTCTGCCTCCCGAGTGTTAGGATTAAAGGCGTGCGCCACCATGCCCGGCCCTATTTTAGAGATGAAGATGTGGTAAAGACTCATGCTTTTCTCAAGGTCCCCCATATAACTCCCGAGGTGGCTTACTGTAGACATCAGTGAGTTGGGGGAGGGGTGGATATCTGTTTGTTTTCTGGTCTAAGAAGCATGTTAAGCTATTCTCAGAAGCAGTTAGAATGACGGGATGTAGCTCAGTGGGCAGAGTGCTTGGCCAAGCATGAAGCTCTGAGTTGGAACCCCAGCACAGTGTAGGTTGACGACCAGGAGTTCAAGTTCATCCTCAGCTTCATAGTATGTTTGGGGCCAGCCTGGGCTAAGAGAGGGAGAGAGAGAAAGAGAAAACAAATGGGGAGGAGGGGAGGAGAGGCAGCTAGAAATATTTCTAGCAAAGATGGAAGAGAGTTAGTGGATAAGCTATCTTTACCTCCACCTGGGACAGCTCTGAGCTGTGTGTTCCATATTAGCTATCTCACACTTGGCTGAGCCTGGGCTGCCCCCATCCCCCAGGGATCGTAGGGAGAGTCCTCATGCCAGGCTAGCTTGCCACCATTTCAATCCACACCTAAGTGCCTGGATGATTGTAGTGCTGGGCCAATCAACATCCTCTGCAGTCCCCAGAGTCTCCTGGTGGCCTCTGCACCCCACCCCCCAGACTCTTGCTGTGTAGACATTCCTGCCAATGAACCCTGTGAGTGGTTCTTTCCTGTCCCCCATTTTCCCATGGCCTTTGGCCTTCTGGGCCTTCCTTGAATCTCTTCCTGATAAACTTTGGCTTTGGAATCCTGGTTTTAGGGATCGAAGGGAGCTGAGATCTGGAAAGAGGCTGACGGCCAGGACACAGCAGAACTCACATTTGAAACCCTGCTCTCCAAGGTCCTTGGGGCGTGAGGAAGGAGTTGGATGCTTGAAAGAGTACAGTATGAAACAAAACCAAGGGCCACCCTGATCTTCAAACAAATGCCAGCACAACATTCAAACAAAGCAGCCGTCAGGGATGGGGGCTGATGCCTGTAATCCCAACAGCTGGGAGGCGGAGGCCAGAGGATTGCTGTCTTTGGGGCCAGACTAGGCTACATAGTAAATTCCAGAACCCGCCCCCCAAGCTATAGCATAAGGTCCTTAAAAACAAACAAAACACCCCCAAACTAAGCCAGACGTAGTGGCACCTACTTTTCATCCCAGCCCCACATCTTATAGTCCTGCCTTAACCTGGGTCTCCTTGCAGGACACAGCTGGATAAACATTATGTATCTGGATCTTCTACCTAAACTGTGGGGGCAAGGGAGAACCAACCCAAAGCCAAGTCGTCTCTGCTGAGCCCTGCCTTGAAAGCTCTCCCCTCAGATCTCAGACTAGTTCCTTTCTCCCACTACTGAGCAAGCTGCTAGGCTTCCTTCCTTTCCCTCATCCCTTCCCCACAGCCTCTCTCTCTCTCTCTCTCTCTCTCTCTCTCTCTCTCTCTCTCTCTCATTTTCTGACTTTATTACACACAGTATCTCTGAAATCCACCTGAGGTCTATTTCCTGTTTCTTCTCTTCTTCCATCAATCTTCTTCCAGGCTGTTGTGACAGTGTGGGCTCTCTGTCTCTGCTATAGGTCTGTCTGTCCCCTACTTCCTAGGACAGATAATGATTGGACTGGAGAAGCCCAGAGAGGCACGCAGGAGGGGGTCTGGGTGAGTTCTGGGATCAGAACGGAAGGCGGGCTGCTTTGGAGGTGGTGCGTGGTGCTTGGCTGCTGGGGTGGTCTAATGAGCTGATCTGAACAGGGACCAATCAATACAGGCAGAGGGAGCTAAATCAGGTTACCACCCGTCTCTCCTGTGCTGGCATCGTACCATAAATGGCTTCAAAGCTACCCAAGGTCAAACGTACAGCTCTTACCCCACTCCCGCCCCCTCTCCCCTGCCTCTCCAGGAAACCCACACATCCTGCATGTGTGCACACCACACTCTTGCCCTTCTGCCTGCCTCTTCCTCATCCCACACACTAGAATAGCCTTTCCTTCTGCATCTTATTTCTGGACTCAAGGTCTGAAGTGGTCACGCACACGCTGACATTTAAAGACCCAGCTGAGAAATCAATCAGTGTGGTTTGCCCTTCAGCACTTCAGGAGAATCCCTGTGGCTGAGCAGCTTCTGTCTGGCTTTCAACCTGTCGATTTGTAATGGGAGCCATGGGCGTTAAGGTGACACATGAAAATTTCAGAAAAAATGAGGGGCTGGGGTAGTATGGACCAGAATGGCCAGGAGCCTCGGGGGCCAGCGTGCCCAGATTGGAAGCCCGGCCTCTCTCATTTGCTGTCTGTGTGACCTGGGCCACTTGCTCAACCTCCCTGAGTCTCAGTAATGGCTATAGCATCCATCATTCAGCGTCACAGCAGTAGAAGAATGAGTCTACAGTGGTCTGTAGGGTGGGGCTAGAAACGGCACTCGCCTCCCGAGATAGTCAGTATGAAATGAGGCCACTCGTGTGTAATCCACTTAGCATGTGGTGTACTCTGTGGAGACAGGCTCAGCCCCAGAGTGGAAAGAAGACCATCTGAGTGTATAAGCCAGGGATAAGGCTGCCCCGAAAGGACAGACACTGTTTGGGTGAGAAGAGGATTTGATTGATTCATGAGTTCATGTACCCTGCCCCAACTTTCCCTGGAGACAGTTACCCTTTGGAGTGGACTGAGCTTGCCCTAACTTCCTCCAGCCTGCTGTGAGACACAAGACCATCTGGGCTGGGGGACATGGGTTCTCATGTGATTCCACGGGCCTGATTAATGCATAGGAGGTGGAAATCCGACCCAAGGAGCTCCGGGTTCTGGGACTCAGATACAATGTCCTTTTCATATCCACCCTGTGTCTGGGGCCAGGACCTGATCATATGCTTGTGTGGATTGAGGGCAGAGGGGACAGAGTTCCTGCAGGGAGAGCGGCTTAAGAATTACTCCAGTCCCAGAACCGTGACCGGAGACAACCCTTAGACCGGAATGGGACGACAGCAGAGCCTACTTTCTGTGTGGCAGAACAGAGAGGGGAACCTTCAGTAACTGCACCCTGAGCTTCAAGGGCCTCGTACATTTGTGGCACAGAAGCAACGCCTCTCTCATCTGAAGCCTCACCCTTAATGATAGGAGGCACATGAGTTCCAGTCTGCCCCACTGATGGCGCTGGTGGGTCCCCGTAGAACAGGGGGAGACAGAAAGCTGACACATTTTACTCAGGTATCACAAGGGGGGGCTCCTAGGCGGGGGAGATGCCAATGCTCAGGTCAGGAGAGAGCAGGGTCCTGCTAGGTGCCAGGGGTAGTGGGGCCTGGTGAGGACAAGGCTCTGGGCTGCTCCGTTTCCTCGGCTCTTGCTCTTTCTCATCTTCTGATTGTCACGTCATTCTGAGATGTGTCAGCAGATGCACAGGTCACTATTGCTCCTAAGACTCACTTCTCAGGAATGATAGGCTTTGGACCATGTGGCAACATGATGGAGAGGAGAGTCTGTTTTTTTCTAGTCATTTTGACATCCAAACTCATTAGCTGGCCTATTATTTTTTTCTCTAAGCTTTGATGCCTTCCGTTGCAAGATGGGGTTTAATAAGACCCTCTGGAGGGACTATTGCAATACTTCTGGGTATAAACCTAAGAACCTTGTGCACTGGTAGGGGCTCAGTAACAGATAATTTTTCGTTTGGGTTTGGTTTGTTTTTTTTTAAACAAGGTCTTGCTATGAATGTCGTCCAGGCTATCCTGGAACTCAAGATCTTCCGCCTGCCTCCTCCACCCTCCCAAGTGCTAAGATTACAGTATACACTACCACACCTGGCTTAATGAGTAGATATTTTAAAATATATTGACAAAGAAAGGTTGTCTATTAGTCTTTAGGGAGCTGGTTTCACATCATTGTACCCAATGAGTCAAGGTGAGAATTCTGTCAGGTTCTAGAGATCTAGATTCAAAGCCTTTGGGAATGTCTTAAGAACAATCAAGCAGGCAGGACTGTGAAAGCGTGGGGTGGTAGGCCTTGGTGCTCAGACAAGCGTGGGGTGGTAGGCCCTGGTGCTCAGACAAGCATGGGGTGGTAGGCCCTGGTGCTCAGACAAGCATGGGGTGGTAGGCCTTGGTGCTCAGACAAGTGTGGGTTGGTAGGCCTTGGTGCTCAGACAAGCAAGGAGCCGGATAATTACCTGAAGGGGCTGGAGGTGGGCTGGGTGGAGGGTGAGGGCAGAGGAGCATTTGAAGAGAACTGAGGGGGGGCTAGAGAGATGGCTTAGTGGTTAAGAGCACTGATTGCTCTTGCAGAGGACCTGGGTTCAATTTCCAGCACCCACATGGTGGCTAAAAACTGTCTTTAAGAAGGGCATGGTGGGGGGCTGGAGAGATGGCCTAGCAGTTAAGAGCGCCGGCCGCTCTTGCAGAGGACCCGGGTTCAATCCCCAGCACCCACATGGCAGCCGAGAACCGTCCGAAACTCCAATTCCAGGAGAACTCCAGTTCCAGGGGAATCCGACGCCCTCTTCTGACCTCTGCGGCACTGCACGACACGGGTGCACAGACTTGCATGCAGACAGTACATTCATGCACATACAGAAATAAATAAAATTAAAAAAAAAAAAAAGAAGGGTATGGTGGCACACACCCTTAATCCTAGCACTCGGGAAGCAGAGGCAAGTGGATCTCTGTGAGTTCAAGGCCAGCCTGGTCTACAGAGCAAGTTCCAGGCCAGCTGGGGCTATAGGGAGATCCTGTCTTAGAGAGAGAGAGAGAGAGAGAGAGAGAGGAGAACTGAGGGCCAGGGAGCTCTGGAGTCCAAGGAGGGCCTAGGAAGCCACAGGCCACTGGCCAGCCAACCCCTACCAACACGCACATGCACACCCCCTGGGGGAGCTTTAGAAGAACAGATTACTGGGCCCTAAAAATGCTGATTAAGTACATTTAGGTTGAGGTCCACAAAACCAGCTTTATTGTTTTTTTTTAAATTTTTATTTATTTCTGTATGTGTATGAATGTACTGTCTACATGCAAGTTTGTGCACCCGTGTCATGCAATGTCGGATTCCCCTGGAACTGGAGTTCTCCTGGAATTGGAGTTACAGACGGTTCTCGCCTGCCATGTGGGTGCTGGGGATCGAACCCAGGTCCTCTGTAAGAGCAGTCGGTGCTCTTAACTGCTAGGCCATCTCTCCCACAAAACCAGTTTTAAAACATTCTTAATTTTTTTTTATTTTTTTTTTTATTTTTGTATGTGTATGAATGTACTGTCTGCATGTAGGTTTGTGCACCCGTGTCGTGCAATGCCGCGGAGGTCAGAAGAGGGTCTCAGATTCCCCTGGAACTGGAGTTCTCCTGGAATTGGAGTTACAGACGGTTCTTAGCCGCCATGTGGGTGCTGGGGATTGAACCGGGTCCTCTGCAAGAGCAGTCGGTGCTCCTAACCGCTAGGCTATCTCTCCAGCCCTAAAACATTCTTGGGGGATGTCACTCATTTGGATGAGTGCTTGCTTAGCAAGTGCAATCCCCAGAACTGAATAAACTGAGCATCAGGACACATGCCTGTAATCTCAGCACTTGGGAGGTAGAGGGAGTATGATCAGAAGTTCAAGGTCAGCTGGGCGTGGTGGCACACGCCTTTAATCCCAGCACTCTGGAGGCAGAAGCAGGCGGATCTCTGTGAGTTCAAGCCAGCCTGGTCTACAGAGCGAGTTCCAGGACAGCTGGGGCTATAGGGAGACCTTGTTGCAAAAACACCAAAAAACAAAACAAACAAACAAAAAAACCCCACAAAAAACCCACAAAACAGAAGTTCAAGGTTATCCTCAGCTACATAGAGAGTTCCAGGCCAGCCTGCGCTATGCCAAACATTTGCTATGATGGAACATTGTGTGTTTGTGCTCCCACTTTATACATGTAAAGCACATGCACACATACATATTATAGACTAAATTCTCTCTGAAAGGATACACAGCAGTTCTAATCATTGTCCAGGGGAGAACTGAGAGTCAGATAAGAAAAGGGGCTAATTTTTCATTTATTCTCATCTGTGGGATTGGAATTTTCTTTATCCTATGCATGTTTTGCTAGTGTATGTGTGTGTGCGTGTGTGGGTGTGTGGGTGTGTACAGGTGCTACAGTAATCGTGTGTGAAGAGGGCAATTTGCAGGAATCACTTCTCTTTTTTCACTCAGTGGGTCCTGGGATAACACTCAGATTATTAGGCTTGGTATCAGGTACCAGTACCTTTACCTGCTGAGTCATCTTGGGTCCTGGGATAACACTCAGATTGTTAGGCTTGGTACCAGGTACCAGTACCTTTACCTGCTGTGGTGGTTTGAATGAGTGTCCCCCATAGGCTCTAGGTATTCAGACATTTGTCTCCAGTTGGTGGTGCTGTTTCTGGAGGTCTTAGAAGGTGTGGCCATGCTGGGGGAAGTGTGTCACTGGGGGCGGGCTTGGTGAGCTTAACAAGCCTCGTGCTCTACAGTTGCTCCTCTCTGCTTCCTGTGCTCTTTGTGATATGTGACCCTCTGTTTGCTGCTCTGGATCCGGCCACCACGCCTGCCGCCACAATGGACTAATTCCCTGGAACCGCCAATTGTAAGCTCAAATAAACTCTTCCTTTTATAAGTTCCTTGGTCTGGTGTTTTATCACAGCAACAGAAAACTGACTAATACAGAAATTGGTACCAGACGAGTGGGGTATTGCTGTGACAGACCTGACCTTGGTGTTTTGGGGAAGGATTGTGGAGGCGTTTGGAACTTTGGGCTGGGAAGATCATTGAATGCCTAAAGATTGTTGCAGTGGAGCTTGGAGCAGTTTTGCTGAAGGAGTTGTAGAAGATGGAGGCCTGGCTTGTGAAGTTTCTAGTTTCAAAGGAGAGCAGAGATCATCAGGACTGTGTAATCTGTGGGTTCTGGTCAGCTGGGGCTGTGGAGAATCAGCTGTAAGTAACAAGAGACCAGAACCTGAAGTGAAACTTTTGTGGTACTGGGGCAATTGATGCTGGTTAGCTGGGGCTGAAAAATCAGCTGTAAGTAACAAGAGACCAGCATCACTGAGGTGAAATCTTCTGGGGAGAATATCTTCAAGGTCAGCACACAGAAGCTGTGACCCAGAAAGGGCCTGAGCCTCCATCTTGAGCCAGAAGCCGGACTTGGTAACGTGTAAGAGTCTCCTATATGGTTCCGGTGTTGAAATTTGAGGGGGTCACAGAGAGCAGCCGAGGCTTGGCACTGTGAGAGGTCAGGAAAGACCATTGGTGGAAGTGCACCTCGGTTGCTGTGAAGACCCCAGGATTGCAGGGGTCATGGAGAGAAGCTGAGGCTTTGCACCAGGAGAGGTCAGAAGAGACCATTGGTGAAGGTGCTGCCTCAGTTTCAGCAGCGACCCCAGCTTTTTGGAGATGCCGGTACCCTGGGACGACCACCAAGAGCAGCGGTAGGTGTAGAATGGAGTCGGCCTGGGCCTGCGAGATGAGTGTGCCACGGACGGCAGAGTCGGAGAGGGGGAGCTGCCGAGACTCTTTGGAGCCCAGAAGATCGTGAGTGAATCCCAGGTGTCCAGCCTTGAGCTACTTGCTGGACTTAGGTTTTGTTTGAGAGTGCCTGATTCTTCCCTTTGAAATAAGACAGTACTTGTTTTGGATTTTACAGCAGCCCACAGTCAAGAGATTTTAATAGACTGTGAACTTTTAAGTGTTTGGACATTTTAAGGACTGTGGGGCTTTTGAGGTTGTACTGTCTTAGGTTGTGATTCATGTTAACATCATATTTTGGGGATAAGAACTGGAAAGGTGGTGGTTTAATAGTGATGTGTTTTGTGTGTCAAGTTGACAAGGGGTCAATTGTGCTGGATAGCTTTAGTGTCAACTTGACACACCTGGGTTGAGGGAGCCTCAATTGGGGAATTTGCTCCATTGGATTGGCCTGTGGCCACATCTGTGGTGTATTGTCTTGATTGTTGAGCAGTGACAGTATAAGAAGGCAGGCTGGGCATGAGCCAGAGAGCAAGCCAGTGAACAGCAGTCCTCCATGGCTTGTGCTTCAGCTCCTGCCTCCAGGTTCCTGCCCTGAGTTACTGCCTTGGGCTCCCTAAGTGATGAACTGTGACCCAGGAGATGTGAGCTGAATAAACCCTTTCCTCCCCAAGTTGGTGTTGGTCAGAGTGTTTTGTCATAGCAATGGAAGACAAACTACAACACCTGCTGAGCCATCTTGGGTCCTGGGATAACATTCAGATTGTTAGGCTTGGTACCAGGTACCAGTACCTTTACCTGCTGAGCCATCTTTGGTCCCGGGATAACTCTCAGATTGTTAGGCTTGGCACTAGGTACCAGTACCTTCATCTGCTGAGCCATCTTGCATCCTGGGATAACACTCAGATTGTTAGGCTTGGTACCAGGTACCAGTATCTTTACCTGCTGAGCCATCTTTGGTCCTGGGATAACTCTCAGATTGTTAGGCTTGGTACTGGGTACCAGTACCTTTACTTGCTGAGCCATCTTGGGTCCTGGGATAACACTCAGATTGTTAGGCTTGGTACCAGATACCAGCACCTTTACCTGCTGAGCCATCTTTGGTCCTGGGATAACTCTCAGATTGTTAGGCTTGGTACTGGGTACTAGTACCTTCACCTGCTGAGCCATCTTGGTTCCTGGGATAACACTCAGATTGTTAGGCTTGGTACTAGGTAACAGTACCTTCACCTGCTGAGCCATCTTGCTGGCCCTAATTAACACAATATTTTGTTTGTTTGTTTTTTGTTTTGGGGGTTTTTGTTTTGTTTTGTTTTGTTTTTGACAGAGAGTCTCACTATGTAGCCCTGAGTGACCTGGAACCCACTATGTAGACAGGCTGGTTTGAATCTCACAGAGATCCACCTGCCTCTGCCTCTTGAATGCTGGGATAAAAGGTGCGTGCCACCATGCCCATCTTAACTTTAAAAAAAATTGTGTGTGTGTGTGTGTGTGTGCACATGTGTGAAGGCAGGGTCTCTGGGCACATGTGTGAAGGCAGGGTCTGTGTGTGTGTGTGTGTGTGTGTGCGTGTGCATGCACATGTGTGAAGGCAGGGTCTCTGTGTGTGTGTGTGCGCGCACATGTGTGAAGGCAGGGTCTGTGTGTGTGTGTGTGTGTGTGTGTGTGTTTGTGTGCACATGTGTGAAGGCAGGGTCTCTGGGTGTTTGCCTTTTATTGCTTTGTAGTCCCAGCCTCTGGGAACTTTCTTGTCTCCACCTCAGAGAACTGCCATCTGCAGTTGAGATTACTGTGCCTGGCTTTTACATGGGCACTGAGGATTCAAACTCAGGTCTTCTAGTTTACACAGCAAGCACTTTACCCAAACCCTCAACACTATGTTTAACTTTTTAAAGAACCACATTGTTTTTTACAGCATCTGAACCCTTTTAAATTCCAACCAACATGTTTTCCTATCTAGCAATAACAAAAACATTCCTTTTTATTTATTTATTTTTTAGGACTAATAGTTTATTGAATGCCCTACAAGAGAGCAGTGAGTGGGCAGTCACTGAGGTACTATCTGTAGCTAACAGTATTTAATTATTCAGAGACCCTAGGCAAGGTTTTCATGGATATAAGAACAAAAAGAGGCAGAAAGCAAAGTCTGGGCCAGTTAGTGAATCAGGCTGAGGGCCATTTTAGCATTTCACATGCTCAGCAATTAAATTCATCAATAAATTTGCTTTCCATAATGATGAAATCATCTTTAAAGCGTATATTAATTGCACAGAGTAATGGGTTTCATTAAGACATTTCTATACGTGCATTTAATGTACTTTGATCGTATTCACCTTAAAAATATTAAGGTTCCAAGGGCATTAAGTGCAAGGCGGAGGGGTGGGGGAGGATATAAGCCCTTGCACTCTTGTTTTCTAAATTGAAAAACTTGAATCATCTCTTTACAATTCAAGCAGGCTGTCGGTGCCCATGTGCCTAGCCCTCTGGTCTCTGCTGGCACAAAGAGCAGGGCTGGCTGCCCAGCCTCCTCCTGCCCACCTCGCACTTGCCCTTCACACACACAGTCACTTGTAACTTATTGTTACTGACTGTGAATGGAATCTTTCAGCTGCTCCATTCTTTCTCTGTGTGCTGAAGGCCTGTCAATGAGATGGGAATTACAACCCTGGCTGCCATTATCTGTATTTGTCGTCTGGCTGGCTGGTGTGTTACTGGCTGCATGTCCTAGGAATTAATCCCCTAAGTGTGGATAGCAAATGATGAAAGCCTGGCACATAAATAAGGAGGCAGGCAGCACTCCATGGACCAACCTCAGGGAGCGACTATCTCGTCCCCGAGCAGTATTCAAGGCCCCTAAGCTGCAGGCTCGTCGTCTTTGGGGAGACAGCTAGGCTTCATTCATTCGCTCTTCAGTGAACATTCAAGGATCAGAGCACCTGTTCTTCGCTGCATGTTTTGTTTTAATTGTTGTTACTAATTAATTTATCTTTCACAATTTTATTAATATCTAATGTACTTTGATCATCCGGTATGTGTGTGTGTGTGTGTGTGTGTGTGTGTGTGTTTTGTGATGATATATGCATGTGTCAGAGTTGGTTCTTTCCTTCTACCGTGTGGGTCCTGGAGATCCAACTCAAGGCAGGTGGCAAGTCCTTTAACTCAGCCTTGGCGGCAAGTCCTTTAAGCCACCGTGCCATCTCGCTAGCCGCCCCACTACCTTCTCTCATCCCTCCCTGCTCCCATGGAATCTAACTGCTTCCTAGCAATATCCCCTCCAGGTTTCATATTTCTGTTTGGCTGCATGAGCTTTGGGGGGGGGGGGTATTTACTTGAGCAGGGCAACTTACTTAACTGTACCACTAAGGAATATGACACCTTCTTTCCCAGCTGTCATTAACCACCTGTAACTACTCAGGGAGGGGTGGGGCCTCTTGAGCCCCTCCCCCATCCTTGATGGGGTGTTGACGGACTGAAGCTTGTGCAGGTAGCCACAGTCGTTATGAGCTCATAAGTCTAGCAGCCATGCCATTCCCAGAAGATACCATGTCCCAGCTTCCTCTCCGTCCTCTGGCTTTTACGTTCTCCCCCCAATCTCCCCCCACACCCTCATACCCCGGCTTCCATGATGTTTCCTGAGATTTGGTGTTATTTTTTTTGAGGCAGGTTCTCTCTATGTAGCCCAGGCTGGCCTTGAACTCTAGGCATTCCTCTGCCTCAGCCTCCCACATGTTGGGATTCCAGGTGTATATTCAATAATGCTGTAGTGTCCTAGATTCGTGGGGAGGGAGAGGTTGGGCAGTGCTGGGAATCAAACCCTGGGCCTTGGGCCTCTCAGGCAAGTATTCTACCACCGATTTACTACTGTTCCTGCCCACTGTAGATGGTTTGGTATGAGTTACATTGTGTAAGACTCATAATAACTTTGTAATATAATATTGTCTTCAGTTCAAAATGAGAAAATGGCTGGGCGTGGTGGCACACACCTTTAATCCCAGCACTCGGGAGGCAGAGGCAGGCGGATCTCTGTGAGTTCCAGGCCAGCTGGGGCTACAGGGAGAACTTATCTCAAAAAGACAAAAAAACCCCAAAAAACCCTAGACATCTGACATCAAGCTCTGGCCTACACACACATGAGCACATGGGTGTATGTGTACACACATGCAAACACATACACACATATACACATGAGGAAAATAATGAAGGAGCTGGAATGTGGAGGATGACCCAGGCCTTGGGTTAATGACACTTTAAACATAGGCTGAAAATCTCATGACTGGAAAGTGAAACTAACAAATATCACCATGCCCTTCCTTTCCTCTAAAACCCACTATGGCCCAGGGCCCTGCAGATGTTTCTGTGACATAAGAAATGGTCAACACCCAAGTGGAGCTTTCTATGTTTCTGAACATGCAGAAAGATCAAGAGATCATTTGAAGTATTTTTTTATGCAGAGTGTGAAAGTTGTAGATGGGAGCGGAATCAGCCGGACATCCAGCCCTGCAGGCCTTCTTCAAACTAAGACACAGGCTGGAAAACCAGCTATGCTTGGAAGGTACCCTTAAGGCCTACGCATGCTCAGTATGGTACGTGGGCCCTCAACCTGATCGTCCTGGCTTCTAGTTTTGCACACTCAGGTAAGACTGTACTTGTGTGGGGCTGGAGAGATGGCCTAGCGGTTAAGAGCACCGACTGCTCTTACAGAGGATCCAGGTTCGATCCCCAGCACCCACATGGAGGCTGAGAACTGTCTGAAACTCCAATTCCAGAACTCCAGTTCCAGGGGAATCCGACACCCTCTTCTGACCTCCGCGGCATTGCACGACACAGGTGCACAAATCTGCATGCAGACAGTACATTCATACACACAGAAAGAAATTAAAAAAAAAAAAAGACTGTGCTTGTGTTAGGCAAGTAACCATATGCTAAAAGGTAGCAGTGTTGATCTTAGTGGAAGCATTTCTTTGAATAGCTTTATAAATCTTCAGGATTTCATTTATAACATCACTGAGGACCTACAGGGTCACTTAAATATTTAAGTTAGACTTTGCTGGGGGTTTATGGGTGATTTTACATACTATCAAAGGCAGAAAGGTAATAAGCTAGACCCCAATTCTTTGCCCATGTATTAAGGTTGAATTCCCATCTTGGAACTATTGGGAGGTAGTGGAAATGTTAAGAAGTGGGGTGTAGGGTTAAGGACATAACTCATTTGGTAGGGTGTTTGCCTAGCATGCATGAGGCCCTGTGTTCTAATCCCCAGTACTACACATACTGGGCAAGGTGGTACTTGCCTGTAATCCCAGCATCCAGAAGGTAGAGGCAGGAGGACCAGAAATTCAAGGTCATCCTCAGCTACATAGGAAATTCGAGATCAGCCTGGCATACATGAGACTCTGTCTTGAAAGAGAGAGTGAGAGAGAGACAGAGACACACAGAGAGGGAGAGAGAAAGGGAAGGAGGAAGGGAAGGAAAGGGAGAGTAGAGAGAGAGAGAGAGAGAGAGAGAGAGAGATAGTAAGACTTCTTAGATCATTGAACATGTGCCCTTGAAGCTGGTTCGACTTCAGCCCCTCCCTATCTGGCCTCTGTCCTTGCTTCCCAGATACCACCCATGTGAGCAGCTTTCACACCACACACTCCTCTTCCCAAAGACCTCTCTTGCCACAGACCCAAAAGCAGTTGTAGCAACCCGTCATGGGCAAAATCTCTAAAAACTGAGACCCAAAATAAACCTATTCTGTGTATTATCTGAGTATCTCAGGCTATTTATTATGGTTAATAATAAATTAACTGATATGCCAAACTAAGATAAGTATTAAGTAATTTGTCCAAAGTGGTACAGCCCGGATCCATGCAAGGGAGTGATTCCAGAGATCACGCTCTTAACAATATCTCTGCTAAAGCAACTGACACCAGTAAGCACCATATTCGTGACTCCTATTCTGATGTGTGACAAGTGATGTCTGGTTCAGTCTGGCATTTCAGAAGTGCTAGTTTTGCTCTCCCACACCCTACAGATAGCATCGCCCAAGAGCCAGTCCCTAGCCCACCCCACTCCTCACCCCTCATCCCAACCAAGCTGACCCACATCCGCATCTTTCCCATTTGTTTTAGGTGCTTCCTGTAGGAAGAATCACTGTGGCCCCCAGCCCCCGCACCCCCCCCAGCCCCCACCCCCGGCCCCCGGCCCCAAGCTTTTTCAGATCTTTCTCTCTGGTACTTGTGGGTGTGATCTCATCTGGAAACAACCTTCGTACAGATGATAAATTAAGGTAAGGATCTCAAAATTGGATCATCATGGATTTAGGGTGTCCCCCAAGTCCAATGACTAGTATCAGAAGGCAAGGGAAAGGAACAGGATTTGAAACAAGTGGGAGAAAGCCACATTCAGACAGGATGAGACTGGAAGGATACTTCAGAGTAAGGGGTCATCTCAGGCTGCTCCTGAAGGAGCCAGGAAAGACAAACAGAGTGGATTCTTCCTCAGAGCATCCAGAAGAACCAGCCCTGTCAACACCTTGTGTTAGACTTCCGACTTCCAGAACTGAATGACAGTAGGTTTCTGCTGCTTTAAGTCCCCCTCGCTTGGTTTGTAGTAATTTGTTACCTCGGCCATAGGGAACAGAAACACGTCCCTCAGAGGCTCTGAGAATGTTAGCCCCCAACTCGGAGGATGGGGAATTAGTAAAGCCATGTGGCTGGCTAAGCACCTTAACTCTTGCATCTAGCCACCACTTATAAAGTTCTGCTTCATTGGTGAGGCAGTGTCAGGATCATCTTCATTTTTCTTAATAGCTGAGAATTCAAACTAAAGCATTGCGTACGGTAGAAGAGCCGGAGGCAGGATCCGGGGCATTGGATTCATGGAGGTGCACTGGACTCAGTGAGGGGGAGCTCAGAGGAAAAAAGAAGCCAGAGAAGCAGGCCCAGGCAATGGGCGAACCTAACCAAGGACCTCGTCCCAACTACGGTCTAGCTTTTGCTCCCTCTATGGGGTCCTCTTAGGCTGGGGGTAATTGACTCTCACTTAAGCTGTTTCCTCTGCTTTCAAACATTTCCTCCTGGAAGGAAAAGGGAGGCTCAAGAGTCTCAAGAAGCTGGTAAAACCTACCAAGCTCAGAAACCTCATCGAGGTTACAAGAGTCTTAAGGTCCCTCCTCAAGGTTACAGCAGCAGGAAGCAGAGCCAGGGAGCCGGCTGGGTGGCCGGCAGGAGGGCCAGAGTTGGAATCACCAGCACATTTAAGTCGGTATGGCTGCCTGTCTCCTCAGTACTGGGGTGGATCCTGGGAGTTGTCAGCCAGCAGGCCAGCCTAGCCAACACTGGGATGAGGTAGAGAACAACAGAGAAACATACTCAGTCGCCTCCTCTGGTCTCCACATATGCACGTGTGTGTACCTGCACACACATGTGTCTCACACACATGGAATAGGAAACACTGCTGGGGAAATAAGACCCTCTAGTGGTGCTGTGTGCATAACGTCATGGGCGCTCCAGGGAAGTCGCTTTCTTGTAGTTATCCTCGATGCAGATGCTGGAATAGCCTTTTCCATGATGCAGCTAGCTTTGATACACCCGTTCTCCTGTAGGTAACCTCAATAAACTCATTTGGTTCACCAAGCCAGACTTAGGTGGAATGGTTTCCTTGATCCATTGTTGGTTCCCTACCTGGGCTGAACAGATGTTTGTTCATGACTCCTCGGGAAGTCACACGACGCACCTCTGTCAGGTGGTGTTCACGACTCCTCAGGAAGTCACAGGACACACCTCTGTTAGGTGGTGTTCATGACTCCTCAGGAACTCACACGACGTACCTCTGTTAGGTGGTATTCACGACTCCTCAGGAAGTCACAGGACACACCTCTGTCAGGTGGTGTTCATGACTCCTCAGGAACTCACACGACGTACCTCTGTTAGGTGGTGTTCACGACTCCTCAGGAAGTCACACTACGCACCTCCACACCTCCGTTAGGTGGGCCCACCTGTGTCAGTCTGCTTAGGCACCAATACTCGCAACAGTTGAGGATAGAGGAAGCACCACAGGAAAGGGCTCTGATAGAACAGTATCCCCCGCACCTTGTATCCTTTAGTTTCCTTGCCTACAAGATGAGTTAAGCAGGATGTGGTGGTGAGCACCTTTAATCCCAGCATTCAGGAGGCAGAGGCAGGTGGATCTTTCAAGGCCAGCCTGGTGTACATACCAAGTTCCAGCCCAGCTGGGGATACAGGGAGACCCTGTCTCAAAAAAGAACCCCCCCCCAAAAAAGATGGAGTTAATAGTTTTCAGTCTCTCCTAGGATTGTTATGAAGTTTAGATAGGTTAATATTTAGGAAGCCTGCCATGTCCAGCAAATCTTAGTTATGGCTAAATACTGTTTATTGCTGGCTAATGAAATAGTCCCAGATTTAGCGTCTTACAGCAATGAACATTGACTGGATGACTTTGATTCTGAGGTCAGAAGTCAGGAGTGATTTAGATGGGTGGTTCTGGTTCACCTTCTCTCATGAGGTTGTAGTCAAAGTTCCACTGGGTCACAGTCACCTGAAGGTGTGGCTAGGGTCAGAGGGTGACCTTCAAAATTGCACACTGTTGTATGACACTGTTCCTGGGAGACATGAGCAAATGTCTACTCACCCTGATAGGGAGCTGACAACAGACTATAGTACTCAAAGCACCACAGTCCAACACAGAAAATCAGTGAGTTCACTGGGGGTGCTTGGGAAAGTATTGGTGAAGAGTGGGTTACTTATAGGGGCATGGATGACTCAAAAACAGTTCCCCGAGCATGGGCGTCAGCTCACAAATGTTGGAACCCTGGAGCTCGTTGCACAGTTTGCAGGTAACTCACCAGGTTGGAGAGAGTCTTCTCTCAGCAGTCTCCTCAGCAGTGTTTAATCCTTGCATAACCCTGGGAGAAGGAGTAGTAAGTAGTCTTGTGCATCTGGTTGGTTTTAGGACTTCTTGAGACTTTTGAGTCTTAACCATTTTTCTTTTTTTATTTTATTATTATTATTTTTTTGGTCTTTTTGAGACAGGGTCTCCCGTTAGTCCCAGGTGACCCGGAGCTAGCTATGTAGACCAGGCTGGCCTTGAACTCACAGAGATCTGCCTGCCTCTGCCTTCTGAGTGCTAGGATTAAAGTAGTGTGCCACCACGCCCAGCCTCTTTTTTTTTTCAGCTTTGCCTGCTTTCTTTTTTTTTAATTTTTATTTATTTATTTATTCCATGTGTACGAATGTACTGTCTGCATGTAGGTCTGAGCACCCGTGTCGTGCAATGCCGCAGAGGTTAGAAGAGGGCGTCTGATTCCCCTGGAACTGGAGTTCTCCTGGAATTGGAGTTACAGATGGTTCTCAGCCGCCATGTGGGTGCTGGGGATCGAACCCAAGTCCTCTGCAAGAGCAGTCGGCGCTCTTAACCGCTAGGCCATCTTTCCAGCCCCTCTTTTTCTTTTTTAAAATATGAGTGTTTTGCCTGCTTGTATGTAAGTGCACTTGTGCATGCAATGCCCACAGAGGCCAGAAGAAAGAATCAGATTCCCTGGAACTGGAGCTATGGATGGTTGTTTGCTGCCATGTGGGTGCTGGGAACTGAACCTGGCTCTTCTGTAAGAGCAGCCGGTGCTCTAAACTGCTGAGCAATCGCTCCAGCCCCTACTTCCTGAGTCTTAAGGAGCATCCTTTTAGAACATCTTGGGTTTTAAACAGAAGCTTTGGATGAAATTGCTACATAGCACACACTTATATGGTTTTGGTCAGGAGGTCTCAGTTCCCCGTTACAGGAACATAACAAAAAGCTCCTGTGGTGAGTGGTCCACTAGAGAGAACCAGGAAGAATCTGCAAAACTCTTACAACCTCACCTTGGAACTCACACACTGCGCATTCCACTATATTCTCTGCATTAGAAACAAGTCTCTGCTGTGGATGTAGCTCAGAGCTAGAACACTTGCCTAGCATGCACAAGGCTCTGGGTTCAATCCCCAGCATGGTAAGGAAAGAAAGAATGAAGACACTAAATCCAAACCGTACTCAAGGTAAGAGTATTCAAAGCTCTGCCTTTTGGAAAGAGGAACGTTAAATACTTGCGGAATTTTAAATCCATCCCAGTCAGCTGTTATCCGTTTCTATGGCAAGCTTAGTAGCTGCTGCAGAGCTTCCATGTGAGTTAGTTTTATGTGGTTGTCACAAATATCTAAGAGGAACAATTTAACAGGAGGAACCGATGGGGCTGGAGAGATGGCTCAGTGGTTAAGAGCACTGGCTGCTCTTGCAGAGGACTTGGGTTCTGTTCCCAGCACCCACATGGCAGCTAACAACTCTCTGTAACTCCAGTTCCATGGTATCCAGCACCCTCTTCTGACCTTCAAGGGAATTGCACAATATGGGTGCACTTACATGCCGGCCATATTCTCATGCTTATAAAATAAAATAAAATAAAATAATAAAAACAAATAAGTAAAATACAAAAGGAGGAATGGTTTCTTTTGGTCACAGTTTCAGTGGCCACATGTGGTCACACTCCAGCCTCTGCTAAATGCTTTGTTTGAGGCCTAAGGAAAGGGAGGATACTGTAGCAGCAGGATCCTGTGGCTAGAGGTTGCTCACCTAATGGCAGACAAGAAGCAGAGTGTGGTTGGAGCACTCAGAAACAGAGCTGCAAACCATGCCTGCTGGGTTAAAGGGAAAGGGGAGGAGGAGCCACTAGCAGCTCCTCGTGGGAGCTGGCACAAAGACATGGCCAGCCAGCTCACTATGAGGACTTCTGCCCCACAGAACAGTCGCCCAGCTACTGGCCAACATAGATCCTTGTCCTTGGGGAGCTGGCTGCCACCCTGTTCTGGCTGCATTAATTCCATCTGCCAGGGAGTGACCACACCCTAAGACAGAGCCCTCAGACTGGTGGCCTCCTGCAAGCCTCTGTTCAGTCAAAACCCAGCTGGCCACTTGAAACTCTCTTCCCAGGTTGATAGTCCAGCAGGAGGACCCTATTCCAGCCAATTCCCGATAGCATTCAAACACAAGCCTGATGGGCTTAGCTTACACACTCATAGAAAATAACAGACCCAGAAATCTCGGCAGATGGTCATGGAGATTCGATTTACTGTTTACAGTCCATTCTTTATATCGAGAAAATGATGTCGTCTCTCTCAGCCAATGCTAAATCTCTGCCTCACACCCCTGTACACATCATTCACTATTGTCTCACCCTGCATCATGTGTTCCTCCTGCCAGGCCCATCTTCATAGCCTAGACAGTACAAAATCATCTCTGGGTTAATCCATTCATGACTTTCATGCCCTTACAAACCAGTCACTTTTCAGTAATGGGATCCATGAGCTGGGGACCAAGCCTTCAACACATGAGACTTTTGGAGACATTTCCTACACAAACCATAACACCTTCCAAGGGAAATTTGTATTTGAAAAATGAACACGCCAGTGGGCAATGGATGAATCTCAAATGACATATCATTTAGGCATTTAAATTAAGTACCTTTTTTCGTTTGTTTGTTTGTTTAGTTTTCTTTTTAAAATTTTTTTATGTGTATGAATGTATTTTCTGCATGTAGGTCTGTGCACCCATGTTGTGCAATGCTGCGGAGGTCAGAAGAGGGTGTTGGATTCCCCTGGAACTGGAGTTAAAGACGGTTCTCAGCCGCCATGTGGGTGCTGGGAATCGAACCCGGGTCCTCTGCAAGAGCAGTCGGTGCTCTCAACCGCTAGACCATCTCTCCAGCCCCTAGTTTTCTTTTTGAGAAGAGTTTCATGTAGCCTCTGCTGGCCTTGAATTTGCCACGTTTAGTGATGACCTTGAACTTCCCATCCTCTTGCCTCTACCTCTTTTTGCAGAGCTAGGGCTCCAACCCAGAACTTTGGGGATGTTAGTCAAGCACTCTACCAGCAGAGCTGCAGCCCTACCCCTACAGTAGCTGTCTTTGAAAGGGGACATTACTGGGGCCTGCTGAACCTGATCCTGCCTCCCGGCTGACCCGTCCTGCCTCAGGAAAATTCAACTTCCTTGTCTTTCTGTGGCGTCCAAGCATCTGCACTTAAAAGCTCAGTCAACTGGCTCTGCTCTGCTTGATTTTCCATCTTCCCAGGTTCTCTGGCCAAAGTCTGGCTACCTCCAGACTGCACCTCTGGCTCACTGGGACTTGATCTTGTGCACTTGCTAGCTCTGCTTGCTTACTTGTGTCTAGCTTCAAGGAATACCTTTCCCAAGCCCAGTTCACACCTTGCCAGACTGTGCCCACCACCCCACAGACATGGAGAGGCAGGCTTCCAAAGCCTTCCTGCGCTCTCTCTCCTGATGCATAAAACTTTCATTCTTTGCTGACAAATCCACTGGCCAGGTCTTCACCACCAGACCTGAACAGAGGAGGGGAACAGTTATTCTGATGAGTCAAACACTCCAGCACAAATGATTGCTTCCTTTGAATGAGCCAGATAAATGTTTTAATTCTTTGCTTCACTTCGTCTCTGAAGCTCTGACCTTTTCATGCTGTACCTCTAGTTAAAATTTGGTCCCTAAGATAAATAATTCTTATCTAATTGTGTCTTCCACCATTTCACAGGTTAGTTATCTTCAGGAAAGAGAATCCATAGGTAAAAGAGAATTCATTTCAATCCTGAGAAATATAAATTAAAATGAAGCTGTCATGGCAGACACGCTGCCTTCCACCTTTCTGAAGGGACCCCTTTATTCCTGACATACACAGCAGCAAGGAGCAAATTACCATTTATTAAACTCTAATTATTGCTCTCGCTTTTCAATACAGTTCTGTATGTAAGCGCTTTGCACACACACTCGCACTCCACTGCCGTTGAATTAGTGTTGAATCTTGTCAGTCTGGCATCCATATTTATGGGCAGAGTTGAGCGATGCCATGGTGACATGGTGCAGAGCTGAATTCCCTTAATAGAAGGTTAGGGACATGTCCCAACTCTGAGTGATACAGCCACATAGCAGATGGAAGGGATTTGAGGGAATCTAATAAAGATTTAGCCTGTTTTGAGAGAATTTCAAGCCTTTCATGGGGGTCTATCCAAATTCAAGCAAAAAGATAGCTCACTTGGGGAAAAATCCATATGGGTTTGTTATTGTTGTTATTAGTGTATATGACACAATCTTATGTAGCCCAGGCTAGCCTCTCCCTATACAGCAAAGGATGACCTTAAACTTTTTGTCCTCCTGCTTTTGTCTTCTGAGAGTGAGAATTACAAGCATGCATTTTTATTATGGGCACGCCCCTTTAAGATGGTCACTCTAAGAAACCAGGACACACACACACACACACACACACACACACACACACACACACACAGAGCAGCTCTTCTTCTGTGTATTCTGTGGCTTAAAGCTTCTAATTTATAGTCTGAGCCAGTCCTTGTCTCCTCTATGCTATCCCACACTGAATCACAGTGTGGAATTTCCTGCCATCCCTGAAAAGATAGAAAGGTCAGATATTTTCCTTTGTGGGATTCTCACCATTGCTCTCGGTCAGCCCATCCCTCTCCTGGTGACTCTATCTTTGTCTCTCCTACTCTTGCTGTGAGCTGTCCGTCTTAATGAAGCTCCCCTCTAGGTTTAAAAGAGATGGCTCTTTAAAGCCTCATTCATGAAGTTTCTGATCTAATGTACTCCTTTCTAATGCTCTCCTTCACAAGGCCTGATTATGGTTTTGAGAACTTTTCTCAGAATAAAGCTCATTCCTGGAGGGTAATCATGTATTAGTGCCTTTCAGGAACCCACCTGGCATGCCTCTCCTCCATCTCGGTTTAACATATACTACCATGTCCACTTTATGCAATGCCGGAGATCGAACCCAGGGCCTCTTGGATGCTAGGCAGGCAGTCTACCAACTGAACTACATCCCCAGCCTCAAAGTCATGCTTTTTTTATCTGGGTGTCACAGAGATCAGGAGGCTAATGGAGGTAGGAGTGACAAAACTCTGCTTTGCTCTAAACTGTCTCAGAACAACAGCTCAGATCTGATTTGAACTGGCCGGCTTTGGGCTCTGGGATGTGCAGGCTGGCCTCTGCCTGAGCAATAGGAGGTTTTGTTTTTTGTTTTGTTTTGTTTTGTCTTTTGTCTTTTTGACACAGGGTCTCCTTGTAGCCCCAGCTGTCCTGGAACTCACTATGTAGATCAGACTGGCCTTGAACTCACAGAGATTCGCCTGCCTCTGCTTCCTGAGTGCTGGCATTAAAGGCATGTGCTGACTTAGAAGTTTTATCTAAGATTTGTCCTTAATGTCCCCCACCCCCATTTCTAAGTAACCCTCCAATGGCTAAGGAAGTAATATGTAAGGAAGTTACAGGCCAAGTCCTGTAACTTATCAGCAGGGTAAGCCTGGCTATGCAGTTGGCGGCACCTTGTCAGCTAGCATTCATGGAAACCACACATGTGACCAGTCTGGCATAATAAAATTCAAGTCTGCAAAATCTGAACACCTTTCCCAGTAATAGAGAGCCTTTCTCCCTAAAAAAATCCAAAGCAGGTGCCTTACTTCCTGTTGCCCCTCTCAAATCCTCGCCCTGATTTCAGAAATTGGCGCAGGTTCCCAAGGAGTCCTGCACCCTCTGCAGGGTCCCTACTGCCCCAGTTAGTGGCACTTGCCCAAGACCACCCACTGGGGAAGCTGTGTGTTGCAGTGGCTGCCGTTAGCCTTTCTTGGCCCAGGAGAAGTTCCACAGGTTCTGGAACAGGTCCCAGATCTTCCCTGACCCATCTCTTCCCAGTAGATTCTGTCACTGACCGAAAGCCTGACAGCCTGAAGGGGATGCTGTGCCTGGAGCCAGAGGTGAAGGCGGAGGCGCTGCACGCCCGCCCCGGTTTGCAGACACCTGGCGTCCCTTCACCTATTGTTCAGATCAGGCTGGCAGCTCCCTGCCGGGTAATCACCCTGGGCACAGTAACAGGCTGTGCTCATTTGCATGTCTAAATATCTGGTGCATAGAACTCAGCCGGTTAGGTCTCCTGGTATATAATATCATACAGGGAAAGGGCCGCAGGCTGCAGACAGGAAAGACTGGTCCACACACGCCTGCCTCTGGCCCTAGCAGTCCACCTGGAGGCCAGTTTTATTGTGCTTTTTTTTTAAAAAAACCTGCCCTTATTACATTGCTATTTTAAAGTGACTACCTCCTTCTTTTCAAGTGAAAAGTTGCAATTCTTTCCTATTTTAATCTCCTTTATTCCTGCTTCTCTGCTAGCTCTCCTACGAGGCTAGCATGACCCCCCCCCAAACAAACAAGCAAACAATCTACCCCAAACTGCACAGCCTTCCACATCCATCAGCTTTATGCAAATATTCAGCACACCCGCCCTCGTTCTGCAAGCTCAGAAACGGGAACTTTCTATGTATAGATCGGCCGATTACAGTTCATTTTTATACAGCTTGAGAAGCGTGAAAAGTCACAGGCTGGGATAACGCAGCCCTAAATTGGCACAGACCACCATGGCACCTGTAGCTCACGAATACAGGAGCCTGGGCTGAGGATTTCATATTAGTTTGTAGAAAAGCCTACTGCTTTCACAATGCTTTTTGCCCAGGTAGGCATGGGGGAGTCAGGTGCCATCTTTGCCAGCTTCCAAGGAAGACAGCTCCAAAACTATGACCAGCCCTGAGAGATGATATGGCTGGAATGAAAGCGTGCTCCTGGCTTGGTCACACTAGGAGAGTGTAGCACAGAGAAGTTAAGCAGCTTTCCTATGTTTGCTCAGTTTATAGAATCTTGGAATGGCTAAAATTCAAACGGAGCCCGCCCTGCCCCTCCAGCTGTGTGCTCAGTCACCCTGGGGTCCCGAACCGGGGATGGAACATAGTGATGACTTTACTCTTGCTTCTCTTCCGTTCACTCATCCCTCCCCTGCCTAGCATGTTTGAAGAACTCACTTCTGTTTGTGGTTTGGCCCTCACTCTTAGTTCCTCCTGCCCTGGGTCTTCATTGGTCCAGACTGTGAGGTCTGGGTCTCCCAGGATTCCAAGGAACACACAGATGTCCACTGTGCTGGATAGCTTTAGTGTCAACTTGACACACCTGGGTTTAGGGAGTCTCAATTGGGGAATTGGATCCATTGGATTGGCCTGTGGTCACATCTGTGGAGTATTGTCTTGATTGTTGAGCAGTGTGGGAGGGCCCAGCCCACAATGAGTGGTGCCACCCTGGGCAGGTTGTTGTGTACCATATAAGAAGGCAGGCTGGGCTGGAGAGATAGCCTAGCGGTTAAAAAGCACCGACTGCTCTTGCAGAGGACCCGTGTTCGATCCCCAGCACCCAGATGGCAGCTAAGAACTGTCTGTAACTCCAATTCCAGGCGAACTCCATTCCAGGGGAATCTGAGACCCTCTTCTGACCTCTGTGGCATTGCACGACATGGGTACACAAACCTACCTGCAGACAGTACACTCATACACATAGAAAAAATAAATAAAAATTTTTTAAAAAGTTGATAAAAGATGTCTTCTACTTAGTCATTATGGCTCATGGAGTGGTAGGTTATTTTAAAATAAAATATTTAAAAAAAAAAAAAAAAAGAAGGCAGGCTGGGCATGAGCCAGGAGAGCAAGCCAGTAAACAGCATTCCTCCATGGCCTGTGCTTCAGCTCCTGCCTCCAGGTTCCTGCCCTGAGTTCCTGCCTTGGGCTCCCTAAGTGATGAACTGTGACCCAGGAGATGTAAATAAACCCTTTCCTCCCCAAGTTGGTGTCAGTCAGAGTGTTTTGTCACAGCAATGGAAGACAAACTAGACCATCCACTTCCTCCAAAGACTGTCAGTCAGTCTATGACCTCTTCCCCTTTACCTGAGGTCCTGCCCAATGGGTTTAAAAGAGCCTGCCCAGGTTGCTATTGCTGCTCTTAGCTGCCATATGTTAAACAACAGGCTGTTCCGCCCTGACTATTCCAGAAGTCAGTATGTCCCAGAGTGACCTTAAGCCCGGCGTCTGTCCTCTACCTGGGGTTTGAGTCTTCATAGATCTAGTTAATGCACACCAATTCTAACACAGACCAATCCGAATACCCCACTGTCAGCCACCCAGATTGGTTGGAGACAGCCACGTGGCCACAGAGGGTGAATCCTTATGGAGAAACTCCCTGTTCTTTAGGCCAGTGATACCTGCTGGGTGGAGGGAAACGAGAGAAGAGCACCACACAAAGCTTAAGAAGGAGCCTGTGGGAAGTTAATCAAGTCTTTGGTGAGACGTGAGCTGCTGGATCAAGCTTTGCCTGAAGCTAACGCCACCTCTAAACTTTCCAGTTTCGGGGCCTCTCAAAAAACATGTGTTGAATATTCAAGCCTTTTATTGATTAATCCAGTTTGAGTTTCTATCATTGGTAAATGAAAGATCTGTAGTAGATAGACACATACACACAAATCAGAGACAAACAGGAATCAAGGTGTAGACAGTGCACACTAGAAGGTTGGTCTTGTTAAAACAATTCTCTGTAAGATGGGCTGTGTGTGTGTGTGTGTGTGTGTATGTGTGTTTGTGTGTGTGGTATATGAATGTGTATGTATTTGTATGTGAATACCAGTGGATGGGAGCAGAGTATTCATGTGTGGGTGTGGAAGCCTGAGTTGATGTTGGACGGCCCCCTCTATCACTCTCCACTGAACCTGGAACTCACTGATTTACCAAGCCCAGCTGGCCGTCCAATTCCAGGGATCTTCCTGTCAGTTTTCCCCGGCTCTAAGATTACAGGCTTGTGCCACCATGCTTGGCTACTTATGTGGGTGGTGGGGGCCAGAAGGCGCAGCTTCATGCCTCTGTGGCAGGCACTTATCCACTGAGCCACCTCCTCAGCCCCATTTGAGCTTTTATTTTTTTTTTACGACCACCATCTTGTCTCTGACACGCATGGGGCCCTGGCCCAGTGTCTGTTTATAACAACAGGGGGGTTCTTTAAGCTGGAGACTTCTCGAAGGTAACAGGAGGTTTTGTTAGGGGTGAGAGAGTCTACACTCTGAACACAGCAGAGAGGCAGAGCACAAGGGATATTTATAGGCTATGAATTCTCAGTGATCCACCAAGTCCTCACACCTCAGAAGCAGGGGTCCTGAAGGCATGGCTCGTGGGTAGGGTTCATGGCCTGCTAGGATTTGCTTTCTGGGTCCCCTCCTAAAGGTTTTTGCAAACTCTCAAGACAGTATCAACAACTGGGTACTAAGTATTCAAACACATGATGCTATGTCCTGTGTGGCTGGGTGGTGGTGGACCCAGAACAGGGACATTGTGGTATCTAATAATACATTACACACGAGATAATTTATATTAAAGAAAACCAGGGACCAGGAGACTCCCTGTTGTTCATAGAACAAAAGCCCTAAGTCTCCAACTCCTGAAGTTTTTATTCATAGGGATGGGGTTCTCTAAGTAGGTATTCAGGAAGAAAGGTATGCAGATCAAAGGACATGTCTCTGCAGGGGCTCAGGAAACTATTAGCAACAAAATGAGGCCCGTTTGCAAGGTTTACAACAAATGATCACTGAATAGTGTAAATAAAGCATAGGTTTGTTTGTTTTTGCTTGTTTATTTTGGTCTTTTTTTTTATGTTTATGAATGTACTGTCTGCATGTAGGTCTGTACACCCGTGTCGTGCAATGCCGCGGAGATCAGAAGAGGGTGTCGGATTCCCCTGGAACTAGAGTTCTCCTGGAATTGGAGTTACAGACAGGTCTCAGCTGCCATGTGGGTGCTGGGGATCGAACCCGGGTCCTCTGCAAGATCAGTCAGTGCTCTTAACCACTAAGCCATCTCTCCAGCCCCTATTTTGGTCTTTTTGAGACAGGGTCTCCCTGTAGACCAGGCTGACCTTGAACTCACAGAGATCCACCTGCCTCTTTCCAGAGTGCTGGGATCAAAGATATGTGCACCATGAAAGCATAGCTTTTATTTTTTTAAAATCTAATCTAAACAGAAGGCACACCACACTTCAGAACCTGCATCTTCATACATGCCTATCTGGCTCTTCAAACATAGACAGTGTTGCTTACTGGCGACTCTGCAAATGTAACCAAGCATTCTTTCTGCAGAGTTCAAACAGGCCAGTTGTCTCCAACATGAGCCTATGAGGAGCATTTCACATTTAAACTGTAGCACCCCTAACTTACCTGAGCCTCAGCACCCGGGGATGAGCTGGCATCTTCCTTCCGGGTATCATTAAAGCTAGACATTGGCTCTTCACTGGCTTGAGGCTCAGTCTTTAAGAGCTGGGCACCCCAGCCGGGCACGGTGGCGCACGCCTTTAATCCTAGGACTTGGGAGGCAGAGGCAGGTGGATCTTTGTGAGTTCAAGACCAGCCTGGTCTACATAGCAAGTTCCAGGACAGCCAGAGCTACAGGGAGACCCTGTCTCAAAAAGACCCCCCCCCCAAAAAAGAACTGGGCAGCCCCAAACAACAACCCTCAAACCTCTGCAGAGAAAAACTTCGGAAAGACTGAGAGAAAGATGCAAGACATGTATGGCAGAAGTTGTGAACGGGGCGTTGGGGGGCAGGGAGCAGGGAATGTGTCTAAATTGGACTGAAAGATAATGTATGAAATATACAAGTCATCAACAAAAGTATTTTTAAAAAGTCTATGAAAATGTAAAAACAAACAAACAAACAAAACAACAACAACTGGGCAGCAGCACACATGGTGGAGCCTGTCCCAGCACTTGAGAGGCAGAGGCAGGAGGACTGAGAGTTTAATGTCACCCTTGGCCACATAGCACCCAGCCTGGCATACCTGAGTTTGTTGCTGTCTCAAAGCAACAAACTGGTGGCTTACCAATGGAAGGCTCTTTCTCTTCCTGTTTCCCTGGCACCCAGTCCTCACTGAGGGCTCTTGTGCCTGTGGTCATTTGCATGATAGCCATGGTGGGACACACATTTCACACACATTTTCCTTTGTTGGAGTCCAGCATAAAAGCATGCCTTGGTTAAAGAGAATTAAACAGGGTGAAGAGGAAGCATCCCTCCCAAAACCAGAAGCCCATGCATGCCCACACTCACTTAAGAACTAAACTAGCAGATCTGAGCCTTTCAGTTTGATTCTTCTGGCCTCTGGCAACTGTCACAACCATTACATTAGTTATTTTTCTCACAAGATACCTGACATCAGCTCACATGGTTCTTTCTCAGTGCCATGTTTCTTCCCTAGATTCTGGTAGTTTACTGGCCCCTGGCTTATAGATAACTCTCAGTGCCTGCCATCATGCTCTCTATGTGTGTTCCCAGAACTAAAGTTCACCCCAATGACGTCATTTTAACTTGACTTGTATAAAGACTGTCTCTTCATTTTGAGGTACTGGGGTGAAGGCTTCATTGTGAATTATTGGGGAACACAAGTCAACCCACAGCAATTACTTAGCCTCCCCCTGGAAGACAGTGAGATGCTGTATCATAAGCCTGTTGACAATGAGGCCACCATGTAGAGATGCTGTAAGACCTCGGACACCGTGAGGGGATCTTCCAGCCTGTGTGTGGTGCTCAATAAACTCCAGCTTTCTTGGGCTTGACTATATCCTTAACTACAATTTGGAGGACCCCAAGGGGGAAAATGTTTCAGGATTATTACAAAAACAGAAACAAAAAACTAGAAGATGAATATATAGTAAACAGTGTGTGTATATATGTATGTGTGTGCGTGTGTGTGTGTGTGTGTGTGTGTGTGTGTATGTGTATGTGTGTGTGTAAGGTCAGAGGACAACCTTGGGTGTCAGTCGTTGCCTTCCACCTTGTTTGAGACAGTCTCTTTATGTTGGCCTCTGTGTAACACCAGGTTACCTGACCCACAACGTTCTGGAGATTCTCCTGTCTGTCTCCCATCTCCTCAGAGGTGCTCTGGGATACAGACGAACTCTCCTGTACCCAGCTTTACATGGATCTGAGGATTCAAACTCAGGTCCTCATGCTTGTGGGGCAAGTACTTTACCTGCTAAACCATCTCCCCAGCTCTATAGTGAACATTTACGATCCTCTTTGGGCCCCCATGCCTGAGCCCCTTCCTTGTGTCTGGGCATTTGTAAGCAAAGCTTGTTAGCTATCCCAGAAACTAAAAGCAACAGCTTCCCATTCATCACAGGTCATTCCCAGGGTGGTCTGGATGCTGTGGAGCTGTAAAGACTGGTTTTCTAACTCCGTCCCAAGATTCTGAACTACCATTATTCTTTAATATTCACAGAGTCAGTTTGAGGTGCAACTAAGAACACAGATCAATATGAGAGCTAAAAGATACAAGTCCAGCCATGAGTGAGTGACTGCCCTTTGTAGGCACTGCCCAGGACATGTTCATGTCTCACCAAGGCACTGCCTCCCACCGGGACAGCAGGCAGTCTAGAGAGGGACAGAGAGAGAGCTGAGTCAGCAAAGTGCTTGGTGTACAAGTATGAGAACCCGAGTTCGAGTTCCAGGACCCAGGTAAAAAGGCAAAGTGCATACCTGTGGTTCCAATCCTGGGAAGGCAGAAATAAGTGGGTCCCTGGGCTTGCTGAGAAGCCAGTCTAGCTAAATCAGTGAGGTCCGGGTTCAGTGAGAAACTATCTCAAAAAACAAGATGGAGGGCCAGAGAGGGGTTCAGCAGCAGCCTGACAACCTGAGTTCCAGTCCCAGAATCTACATGGAGGCAGAAGTAGAGGCTAAGAGAACGAATTCCACATAGTTGATCTCCAGTGACCATATATGCACCATGGGAAGTACACACACACACACCCCATACACATACACAAACGCAATAAATTTAAATTTTTAATTTAATTTTTATTATATTTAAGTACATGTACAGGTGTGGGTCTGTGCATGGGTGTATGAACAGGACTGCAAGTCCCCGTGGAGGCCAGAGGCTTCAGATTCCCTTGGAGCTGGAGTTATATGTGTTGTGAGCCACCCTACATGGGTGCTGGGAACTGAACTCCAGTACTTTATAAGAGCAGTATACAGCGGTAACTGCTAAGCCCTGATAATAAATAAATAAATAAATAAATAAATAAATAAATAAGCTGAGAGCTATAGAGGAAGACACGCAACATTGACACATTGACCTCTGGCCTCCACATGCATATGCATCCACACTTGAACACACACACATACACACACACACACACACACACACACACACACACACACACAAGGAACGATCTAGAATGCTTTTTCCACCATGTGCACAAACAACTTGAAGCATCCCCTGGCCTACTGCAGGGCCGGGCCATTCACTCTATCCACTCACAAGTTTGCCTGATGATGACACAGAGCAGCTGCCGACAGAGGAGGATGGAAGGAGACATCATCTTCCCTGTTCCCCTGGCGATGAGCTTCTGGGAAATAGTTGAACATTTGGAGCCATTTCTTGGATTATAAAATATCATTTTCTTCTTCTCCTCTTAAGTTTTCATGACTGATGTTGTTTCTTCAAATTTTAAGGCCTTCAGAAGGACTTGTAGAGAGTTCCTGGGGGGATTTTAATGGAATATGAAGGGCAGAAACCCAAGAATCTGTGGCCAATTAGATAAAATCTTGGGCCTCTGGGGAGGGATGATGTAGATGCGAGGACCTGGACTTTCAAAGCCATATTGTCTTCCTTGTTACAGACTCCAGTCCTAATTTTTTTTTATGTGTATGAATGTACTGCCTGGATGTAGGTTGGTGCACCCGTGTCATGCAATGCCAAGGAGGTATGAAGAGGGCATTGGATTCCCCTGGAATTGGAGTTAAAGACGGTTCTTTGCTGCCATGTGGGTGCTGGGAATTGAACCCGGGTCCTCTGTAAGAAAAGTCAGTGCTCTTAACTGCTGAGCCATCTCTCCAGCCCCTAATTTTTTATTTTATTTTATTTTTATTTATTTCCGTATGTGTATGAATGTTCTGTCTGCATGCAAGTTTGTGCACCCGTGTCGTGCAATGCCGCGGAGGTCAGAAGAGGGTGTTGGATTCCCCTGGAACTGGAGTTCTCCTGGAGTTGGAGTTACAGACGGGTCAGCCACCATGTGGGTGCTGGGGATTGAACCCGGGTCCTCTCTAAGAGCAGTCGGTGCTCTTAACCGCTAGGCCATCTCTCCAGCCCCCCCCCCCCAAATTTTTTAAAAAAGATTAGTTTTATTCATATGTATGTGTCTGTGTGAGTGTGTGCTATGTGTGTGCGGTGTCTGTAGAGGCCAGAGAAGGAGTTGGATCCCCTGGAGCTGGAATTGTAAGCGGTTGTGGGCTGCCTGATGTGGATGCTGGGATTTGAACTCCAGCTCTTAGCCAAAGAGTCATCTTTCCAGCCCCAGGTCCTTTTATTTTATGATTAAATAAATAAAAGCCTAAGTTTCAGGGCTCATTGTATTTGTATCTCATTCCTGGATAATATTCTTCATTAATATTACTATCTTACAAACAACCAACCAACCAGTAAAATCAGCTAACCAGGGGTAGGGATGTGGTTCAGTTGATAGCGTATCTGCCTAGCATGCATGATGCCCCCAGTTCACCCCCCAACCCTGCACAAACCAAGCATGGTGGTGCATGCTTGTAACTGCAGCGTTCCAGAGATAGAGGCAGGGTGAGCACAAGTCCAAGGTCATCTCTGCTGTATAGCAAGTTCCAGACTAGACTGGAACTTGCTATACAGAAAACCCCATCTTGTTTTGTTGTTTTAATTATTTATTCATATTTATTTATTCAAGCGTTTTGCTTGCCTGTATGTATACCTAGTACGTGTGCAGTGTCCGCAAAGCCAGAAGAAGGAGACAGAGTGCCATGTGGGCCCTGGGAATCCAACCTGCATCCTCTGAAAGAACAACACATGTTTATTTATTTTTTATGTGTATGAGTGTACTGTCTGCATGTAGGTTTGTGCACCCGTGTCACGCAATGCCAAGGAGGTCAGAACAGGGTATCAGATTCCCCCTGGAACTGGAGTCAAAGACGGTTCACAGTCATCATGAGGATGCTGGAGATCGAACTCGGGTCCTCTGCAAGAGCAGTCAGCGCTCTTAACCGCTAGGCCATCTCTCCAGCCCAACAACACATGTTTTTAACCCCTGAGCTACTTCCCTAGACCTAAGAGACCCGATCTTTTAAGTAATTAATGTATTAATCAATTAATTATTTTTACTTGTATGAGCATATTGTCTGCATGTATGTGGGTGCTCCCATGTCATGCAATGCCCTTGGAAGTCAGAAGAAGGCATCAGATCCCCTGGTACTGGACTTATGCATGGTTGTTAGCTGCCATGTGGGTGCTGGGATTTGAACCTGGGTCCTCTGCAAGAGCAGCCAGTGTTCTTAACTGCTGAGCCATCTCTCCAGCCCCAGAGACCCAATCTTAAAAAAACAAAACAACCCAGGCGTGGTGGTGCACACCTTTAATCTTAGCACTCAGGAGGCAGAGGCAGATGGATCTTTGTGAGTTCAAGGCCAGCCTGGTCTACAGAGTGAGTTCCAGGACAGCTGGGGCTACAGGGAGACCCTGTCTCAAAAAGACAAAAAAAAAACAAGCAAGCAAACAAAATTCCCACCTACCAGCAGAAAACAGGTACGTGGTACATGGGAATGCTCTGAGCAGATGGGCTTCCATATGAGGCCGTGGCAGAGGCCAAGTGCATTTGATTCAGTGATTGAGTCACCCTGAGGCCTGCTGTTTCCCAATGGGTAGAGACATTCCTCCTTCGAGGCCATCTGGGAAGATCAAACTGAAGACTGTTGGGAAATAAACAAAACCCCAGGTTTTCTTAATACAAGAAGCCAGAGAATAAGGTGCCTAGTCTACTCTCTGGCTATCTGGTTAACATCACGTATGCACCAGGTCTTTAAGGGTCCTATAGCCTCCTTAGCCACTGGATGAAATACAAGTCCCTACTGAATGAATACTAAGAACCTTCTGCCATGCTCCGCCTCCCCAGGAGGCCCAGCCTCTGGTTCTCTCATCTTACGTTGTGATGGTGAATCCTGGTGATGAAATTTGGGTCTGATTCTCTTATCCTGTTCCCCTCCCCCATCTCCATACTCCTAGTCTAAATTCCACTTGTCACCAGTTTCCCTACTGCCATGAGTGGGAATCCTATGACTACTGACTGGCTCCTGCCAACTTTGACAGGAAGGTTGCCAGGGCCCAGGAGTGACAGCTGTTACTTCTGTGCCCAGGGCCATTGCTTCCCTAATCAGCTTAGTGCTAATTGTGGCCTCTGCTTCTAGAACACAGGCTGGAGTATCTTAGGCAATAGTTTTTGTTGGTAACCACTGAAAGTCATTACTGACCCACTCGCTGACCCTGCAATTCTTGATCCTGTACATGCAAAAACATAACTCTAACCTCAAAGGAGATAAGAAATAGTTTATTCTGGAGCCAAATATGAGTGACCATGGCGTGGGAACATAGATTCAGGTCACCCCAAATTCCATATTCCAATGTAGTAATAGTTTAATGAAGTTTTTATACTAATGGAACAAAGAAGTTCATAAACCAAGGCACTTTTCAAATTGATGGAAACTTGGTAGAAGGGTTAAAGCAAAGTGAAGAGAAATCTGCTATAGGCCTCAGCTGCAACCTGCTGGCCTTCTTAGCCTTTTGGTTGGTGGGAGCTAGGGTGTCTGTACATTCCAAAGCATTTACCTAATGATCCCAAAGATGCTAGCTCACACGCAGAGGAGGGCAGTAAATGGCTATTAAGAGACCTAAACTGGCCAGGCAAAGAAGCTCATGCCTTTAATCCCAGCACTTGGGAGGCAGAAGCAGGTGGCTCTCTGTGAGTTCAAGGCCAGCCTGGTCTACATAGTGAGTTCCAAGATAGCTAGGGCTACAGGGAGACCCTTTCTCAAAAAGACTGAAAGAGAGGAGAGAGAGAGAGAGAGAGAGAGAGAGAGAGAGAGAGAGAGAGAGAGAGAGAAGAGACTGGAGTTGTGATCCCCTCCTGTGAACCTAGGGCTTATGCTGGGGCAGTCTATTATTTGCAGAGTCCAGTCTTGGGAGGACCGATTCTCTAGAAAGGTCTTCCCACCTCCCCTGAGGGTCAGGTGTGGTCTTGACTCCACACCTGGTCCTGAGGACCCAGGTCTTAATATTAAAATTGGACCTTTCCCATTTCCAGGCACCAAGATATTTCCCATCACTTTTCTATTACTCTTCTATAGCCCAGTGTGCTTTTAACTGTGCCTCACAAAAAAATATAAAATGCCTAATTGAACTTCTGGAGATCACTATCACAGTCTGGGAAGTTAAAAAAAAACAAAAACCAACAACTCCTTTAGGGGCTGGAGAGATGGCCTAGCAGTTAAGAGCGCCAACTGCTTTTGCAGAGGACCCGGGTTCAAACCCAGCACCCACATGGCGGCTGAGAACTATCTTTAACTCCAGTTCCAGGGGAATCCAATGCCCTCTTCTGACCTCCGTGGCATTGCATGACATGGGTGCACAGACCTACATGCAGACAGTACATTCATACACATAAAAAAAAATTTTTTAAAAAGCAAAAAAACTCCTTTAATAACTAAATTGATATAATTCTTGAAATAAAAATCTGTAATTAATTTAAGAATGTAAATTTGCAATTCTATATGTCTAGTACAATTTTTAGTACATTTTACTGATAAAACTGTACTGCCAAATTTTAACAATACTGTGAAGTTTATCACTGTTGCTGTGAAATGAGCTTGGCGTTCATTTCCCTTCCAAATTCTCCAACGTATACAAGTTATTCAATGGAATCATTTTTTTTTGTTTGGTTTGGTTTTTTTTTGTTGGTTTTTTTTTTTTTTTTTTTTTGTCTTTTTGAGACAGGTCTCTCTATAGCTCCAGCCTGTCCTATTAGACAGAACTCACTTTGTAGACCAGGTTGGCCTTGAACTCACAGAGATCTGCCTGCCTCTGCCTCCCGAGTGCTGGGATTAAAGGCGTGCGCCACCATGCCCGGCTATAATTTTTTTTTAATTAAAAAAAAAAAAAAAAGAGTGCTAAAGATGGCACAAGACTGGACTTGTAACATTCCAGATCTCCACAATCACTGCAGTTCTAATCAGTTAATCAGCCTTTCAGAAGGCTTAGTGGAAGGTATAGCTTCTTTCTGAGAATTTTGGTTCATAAAGCTCTCCTCATCTGAGGTCTTGAACCTGTCAGGGAAACCTGAAAAAGACCAAAAAAAAAAAAAAAAAAAAAAGACAAGGTCAGAGGAGGACACTTGGCTGTGCCCACAGTATTGCTCACACTTGGTCTTTGAGCCAAACTGAGTGGCCTTAGCTCTAGAACGGACTCAATTTCTGTTTGCTGGGTGACTTTCAGCAAACAGCGCAATCATTCTAACCATACTGGTTTGTTTGTTGGTTTGCTTTGGGGCAGTGCTGAGGGTGGAACCTCAGCACACACTAGGCAAACACTCTACCAGTGAGTTACATCCCCAGCTCTCCTCAGTTTTTAACTGAGGTGTCATTTACACACATCTATGTATAGACAAATCTTATGTGTACAGCTGAAATAATTGTTTATTTTTGTGGTGCCAGGGTTTATTTCCAGGTCCTTGCACAGGCTAAATATGTACACTGTCAGTAAGCTACACCCTAGCCCAGCATCGAGGTTTTGCATATGTATAAGCCCATATATTCACCACCCAAAGCCATAGTACAAGCCATCTCTGGCTCCCTAGTTGAGTTTCTTGGGCTCATTTACTTAATTCTCTTTCTATAAAGGCAGCCATCATTTTGTCCTCTAGAACTATAGATGAATTTTGCCTGTTCTTGATCCTCAATATAACAGAAGAACCTGATATATTCTTTTGTGTCTGGCTTGTGCCTCTCAACCTCTTATTTATAGAAGTCATCTGTATGTTATATGCCACAGGAGTTTGTTCTTTTTCTTCTTATATTCTGTACCATTGTCTGAGTGTATCACAATTGGTTTGTCTAGCCTGTGATTATTGGACACTCAGCTTTTGGGTCTTAGCTGTTAAGATTAAGTTACGCTGGGCGTGGTGGCACACGCCTTTAATCCTAGCACTCAGGAGGAGGCAGAGGCAGGCAGATCTTTGTGAGTTCAAGGCCAGCCTGGTATACAGAGCAAGTTCCAGGACAACTGGGGCTACAGGGAGACCCTGTCTCAAAAAGACAAAAAAAAAAAAAAAAGATTAAGTTACAATAAACATTTTTCTATATTTCTATGCATACACATAAACATATGAATCAGCATTCATATTCATGTCTAGTGCATACTCAGGATTGAAATTTGGGGGTACTCTGTATCTTCTTTGTGTATGAGTTTCTGGAAAGGATGGCCCACCTCCCCTTGTTGCCACACCCTCAACTTGCCACTAATTCCTCATCCGGCATCTCTTGGCTTCTGGCCCCACTGGCTTCCAGTTCAAGTGGCTTTGCTCAAGCTATAAACCTTCCCTGGCTAAAAGCAAAGGCCCTTTGGAGTGCAGCACTTGACCTATACTGGGGGGGGGGGCATCCATGATCTTTCACCAGGCTTCCTCTTGCCTCCCTTTCCCAGCCAACCCCCTAGTCTCCTGTGCAGAATCTTCATTCAGCACCTGTCCTTTGACGGTGTTGTTCTCGTCTTGGGTGAACCACATGGGGAATCCCTCATTCTGCATTAACTGTACCAAATGTGCAGCCCATACAAGGCCTACCTTACTTGGCGCCACAGTGTTTGCTATAACTAGCTTTAGATTGGGGCATTAAAAATTTTTTTTTGTTTATTATTTACTGAGAGAGAGAGAGAGAGAGAGAGAGAGAGAGAGAGAGAGAGAAAGTATGTAATATGTGCCATGGCTCATATGTGGAGGTCAGAGGACAACTTGTGGGGTAGTGCTCTCTTTCCACCATGTGGGGTCTGGGGATTAAACTCAAGTCTTGGTGACAAGTCTTTCACCCCTACTCACCAGCTTGGGATGGGGACGTTCTACCTTCATTTTTCAATGCAGTCCCAACCAATACTTCCATTTCCTTTCCTTTTTCTTTAAAAAATATTTTATTGGGCAACCGAGGTGGTGCACACCTTTAACCCCAGCACTCAGGAGGCAGAGGCAGGCAGATCTCTGTGAGTTCAAGGCCAGCCTGTCTGGTCTACATAGTGAGCTCCAGGCTACCTGGGACTAAAGGGAGACCCTGCCTCAAAAAGACACACACACACATATGTTTGTTTGTTTGTTTATTTATTTATTTAGACAGGGACTGTAGCCCCAGCTGGCCCAGAACTTACTATGTAGACCAGGCTGGCCTTGAACTCACAGCAGTCTTCCTACCCCTGCCTCCCAAGTGTTGAGACTAAAGGTGTGTGCTTCCATGCTCAGCTTATTATTTTTATTTTGTGTGTATGAGTGTAAGTGCCTGGATGTGTGTAAGTGCACCTGTGTAGTGCGGTGCCCATGGATGTTCGAAGATGGTGTTGGATCCTCTGGAACTGAAGTTATAGATGGTTTTAGCCACCATGTGGGTGCTGGGAATTGAACCTGGGTCTTCTGCAAGAATAGCCAGTGCTCGGGCGGGGCGGAGGGAAGGGGAAATATGCCTGAACTGAATTGGAAAATGATGTATGAAATACACAAAGCATCAAAAAAAAAAAGAATAGCCAGTGCTCTTACCCATTGAGCCATTTCTTCAGCCCTCCTTTCTTTTTCTTTCCTTTCATTTCCTTTTCCCTTTCCTTTTCTCAATCCACAAATATTTATCAAGCACCCACAATGCCACTGAGCACTGTTCTGTGCACAACGGTCAGCAGGGGACATAAAATGAGCTCTGGAGGCAGAGGCAGGCAGATCTATGTGAGTTCCAGGCCAGCTGGGGCTACAGAGGGACCCTGTCTGGAAAAGACCAAAAAAAAAAGAGCAAATACATACGGATTTAGAACACCTCAGGTAACAGTCAGTTCTGAAGATGCCCCGGGGTGATGGGCTGCTGGGGAGTGCTGCTCAAGGAAGACTTCTTAGAGGAGGTGGCTTTGGAGCTAAGTGTGAATGACAGTGACACCGAGTGAGCACCCACAGAGGATGGTGTAAACGCATGGGAAGCAGCAGCTACAGAGATGAAGGTGAGGACAGCTAGGTGGCCACTGGGACCGGAGCAGAGTGAGTGGAGGGAGAGGCAGCGCTGGGTCAGCCCAAGCCAATCACGCAGAGCCTGGCAGTCCCAGCAAGAGATGTGTGTGTTCATTCTGGATGTCATGGGAAGCCCCTGATGTGCTCTGATCAATGTTATCAAAGGCCTCTCAGGTGTCTGAGTAGAACGGTGGGGAGATAGGCTGGGAGGTGTCCTACCTTGTCACTCAGCACAGCCACAGGGAAGCTTGTGATGCACGTGGCTTGCGTGGAAACACCTAGACAGAGAAGGAAAGGCAGCCGGTGAAGGATGCTGTATCAAACGAGTTGCTACTTCTTTCTCTCTCTGTGGAGGCCACTGAGTGTCCTGGAGATGAGGAAGGAGGGGAATCTCATCTCCAGCACCTTCTTCAGTCATTGATTGAGGCTGACGAAGGAACGTCAACTGCCTAGCATGCCACTGCGGGAAGAGAGCAGGGTCTCAGCACCAGGGCGAGCCCTTGAAGAGCTGCACACCGCATGGTAAAGCCAGGAACAAGGGCCACTGCTTCAGAGGGCACTGTAGGGGGCTGTGCACAGGTACCAGGCTCAGGCATGCGTGAGAGGCAGGCAGTGCAAAACACCTGGTTGCTGTTGTGAAGCCGGAGGTTTCAACAGGTGATCCTGCAGAGACCCCTGGCCACCACAGCCTTTCAGAGGCAGCCATTGGAGGATCCCTTCGGACTCCTGGAAATGACTGGAAGGTGAGCTAGGAATGTCTTGGCAGAGGCCTGTGGCTCTGAAGGAGCTGCCTGGGATAAAGAGCAGAGAGGCATTTGGTGGCCGGTCCCATCTTATTCCTTGTCCCTGGGAGCAGGAAGTACAGCTCGCATCACATCTCTCCTGGCCCCAGTTTATGTTCCCAACTTCTGACCTCAGCCTTCCACTGACCTCTGTCTCTGCACTCCAAGTGCCATCTCTGTCCTTGCCTAGACCCTCTTTCTGTCCCTTGTCCCAGTCGTGACCTCCTGTGGGCACGTGGCACTGGCTGCCTCCCTCGTCAGCCTGGCACAACTCCCAGAAAGCCTGCCCTTGGCTTGTCCTCTTTTGTTTCTCTCACTAATTTGATGCTGACATTGACAGATAGTGAAAAGGGAGGCAGCCGAGCCCCAGGGCAGAACCAGTAGGTACCATTCAAGTACCAGCAAGAGAATCCTCTGGATCTGGGCTCATGCCTGCCTGCAATCTGAATCTCTACTTCTTGATAAGGAAGTGAAGACTGGCTTTAGTGATTTCCACATACAGGAGCCATTTGTCCACCCAGAAGATCTCAAACATCAGGTCTAGATTTTTCCAGGATCTAAGGTCTGAGAAGAAGGAAAATAAATAAATAAATTGATATCATGGAGCAAGAAGAAAAGATAGAGAGAAAAATGTGAAGCTCCATGAAGATAAGAGTTCTGTGGGGCTGGTGAGATGGCTCAGTGGTTAAAAGCATTGACTGCTCTTGCAGAGGACCTGGGTTCAAATCCCAGCACCCACATGGCAGCTAACAATTGCCTGTAACTCCAGTTCCAGGGGATCCAACACCTTCTTCTGACTTCTGTGGGCAGGTACCACACAGGTACACTTACATATATGCAGGCAATACACGAATAAACATAAAATAAAAATAGAACATAAAAAAATTTTTTTTTGGTCTTTTGAGACCTGTAGCCACAGCTGTCCAAGAACTCACTATGTAGACTGGGCTGGCCTTAAACTCACAGAGATCTCTGCCTGCCTCTGCTTCCCAAGCGCTGGGACTACTACAGGTATGCACCAACACACCCGGCCATAAAACATTTTTTTTTAAAAGATAAAAGTTCTGCATGTCACAGTTTTCCCTTGCAGGGCCCCTGGCGTGTGGCCTGTGGAGATGCTTCTCAATCTCAAGAAGTACCAGGGAGCGCCTTCCTCAGCCCAAATGGAAGCAAGCACAATTGAAACTCTTTAGCCTTTGATTTTAAACAATTCCTCTCCTCCTCCTCCTCCTCCTCCTCCTCCTCCTCCTCCTCCTCCTCCACTTCCTCCACCTCTTCTTCCTCCTCTCCCTTCTCCCCCCTTCTCCCCCCTTCTCCCTTTCTTATTCTTTTTCTGCTAAGGCTTAAATCCAGGGCCTAGTACATGTCAGAAAAGTGTTCTGTTGCTGAGCTGTACCGCTAGCCCTTGATTTCTAGCACATTCTGGAAAAGAAAAGAATATGTGCTATAAAAGAGAATTCCAGTCAACTGCAGATTGGTCTGAAAGCAGAATCAGGGGGCTTGAGAGAGATG
This sequence comes from Rhizomys pruinosus, assembly GCA_009823505.1. Classification (NCBI taxonomy): domain Eukaryota; kingdom Metazoa; phylum Chordata; class Mammalia; order Rodentia; family Spalacidae; genus Rhizomys; species Rhizomys pruinosus. The sequence goes on from VZQC01003400.1 coordinate 455,874, forward strand.
CGGACACCAGAAGACCTCCCTGGAGCCTAGACTCGGCCAAAGAATGGCCATTTGTGATTTGCAGCCTCCCTGCCCTTACCAGTAGTGACGCGGCCTTCAGAGGAGCCCCCAGAGGGGAGGAGCCCCCAGCACCTTTTATTCTTATGTGCTTTCTGTCTTCCATCCTTCCCACCTGCTGCAGTGTCTCCTCATGTAGCTGACTGAGAATGACCTTGAACTTCTGATCCTCTTCCTCAATGCTAGAATTTCAGCTATACACCACCACACCCAATTAACGCAGTCCCAGGGACTAAACCCAGAGCCTTATAGATGCTAGTCAAGTCCTCTGACGACTAAGCCACATCCCTGGCCCCTCACATTTGTCTCTCTCTCTTTTTTTTTTTTAGACAGGGTCTCCCTGTAGACATTTCTCTCTTTTTTAAAAATTTATTTATTAAAAAAATTTTTTTTGGTCTTTTTGAGATAGGGTCTCCCTGTAGCCTCAGCTATCCCGGAACTCACTTTGTAGACCAGGCTGGCCTTGAACTCACAGAGACCTGCCTGCCTCTGCCTTCCGAGTGCTGGGATTAAAGGCGTGAGCCACCACTCCCGGCTATTAATTTAATTTTTCTTTTTTTTTGGTCTTTTTGAGACAGGGTCTCCCTGTAGCCCCGGCTGTCCTGGACTCACTCTGTAGACCAGGCTGGCCTCGAACTCACAAAGATCCGCCTGCCTCTGCCTCCCAAATGCTAGGATCAAAGGCGTGCACCACCACGCCCAGCTTTTAATTTTATTTTATGTGTACAAGTGTTATGCCCGAGTGAATGTAAGTGCACCTGTGTCATGCAGTACCTGCAGAGGACAGAAGAGGGCATCAGGTGGCCTGGAACTGGAGTTTTGGACAGTTCTTAGCTGCATGTGGGTGCTGGGAATTGAAGCCAGGTTTTCTGCAAGAACAGCCAGTGTTCTTAACCACCAAACCATCTCTCCAGCTCCTGTTACATCTCTCTTTTTTTTTAATTAATTTTATTTATTTCTGTATGTGTTTCAATGTACTGTCTGCATGCAGGTTTGTGCACCCGTGTCGTGCAGTGCCGCGGAAGTCAGAAGAGGGTCTCGGATTTCCCTGGAACTGGAGTTCTCCTGGAATTGGAGTTTCAGACAGTTCTTAGCCGCCATGTGGGTGCTGGGGATCGAACCTGGGTCCTTTGAAGAGCGGTCGGCACTCTTAACCGCTAGGCCATCTCTCCAGCCCACATCTCTTTTCTAATAGGCCTTTGTCTAAATAGATATGCGATGAGGATATTTCACAGATGTCATTCTGGGGAAACCACCCCTAATGCTGAGTGATTTCACTCCTTTGTTTGGAAAGCTCACTGGTGGCTGTGGGCACTCCTGCTGGCAGTGGGCAGAAGGAGCCTTTCTTTAGTGGGGAGGGACCTCTGCCAAGTTTTCTTAGATGGAAAGGTGTTGGCTTTTTGATCATCCTGGGGCGACAGTGGTAGTGGGGGGTGGAGGGTGGTAAGGGTGTGATATTCTACCCTAAAATATTTTTTCTGAAGTATGCTGACAGTTAAATCTGGCTGCGTTTGTGAGATTGACTGGAATTTTCCTTAAAGTGACAAAGCAGGGCACATTGTATCTCAAGATTTTAACTATCCCGGGGATTGGGAAAACATTCTGTAGGTTTCAGGAGACCTCTTGGGTGCCGGGGTCTGACTCCGACAAGAAGGCCCGCACATCCTGGCTAACTACACCCTTGCTAACTGACCCTGGGTGTATTTATTGCTAACTTTTCCCATTGCTAGGACAAATTACCTGAGAAAACAGCTTAAAAGGAGGAAGGACTTATTTCGCTGCTGTTTTCAGAGGTTTTTCTGGCCATCCTGGTGTGGCTGGGTGAAGAGCTCCCTAAGAAGAGACCCACTTCCTCCAGCTTGGCCCCACCTACTAAAGTTTCAACAACCCCCAAAATAGTGCCACCGGCTGGAGACCAAGAATTCAACACATGAGCCTGCGAGGACATTTCATATTCAAACTATAACAGTGGGAAATTATGTAATCCCTGGATCTCCAGTTCCTTATATCACCTCACTCTTGGGACTGCTGGGGGAGTAAATGACACCAGTTAGCATTTATAAAACATCTAGAATAGAGCCTGCTGCACAGGACATTCCCCATGACTGCCTCCTTTCCTGCCTCCCCCACAGTCTATGAGCTCCTATTAAACGCCAGCCATTTGCATGGTTTGGACACACTAATATTGTTTGGTCCTTGGGGATGTAAACTACTGTTATGATCCCTGTGATGGCCAGTTTTATTTGTCGACTTAACCAGTTAAATTGTGGGACCTAGTTATGTAATTACACCCTAACCCAGTGGTACTGTTAAGTATTTTGTACATGTGTTACGTAAAACGTTTCTGATCCTGCCATCATAGAAACTGATTATATATATATGTATATATGCACATGAGTAGATGTAATGTTACATACCTGTAATCCCAGCTACTTAAGAGGCTGAGTGAGGCAGGAGGATTGTAAATTCAAGGCCTGCCTGGGCTATAGGTTGAGACTTTATCTCAGAAAACTATATATGTATATATGCATATATATAGATATATAGATATACAGATATACAGATATATAGATATATAGATATGGAAACTGGTGATCAGGGAAATCGAGGACTTATACAGGCCATGCAGCAGAATTAGGCAAGATTTGAATCCAGACCTCTTATTACAACTTTCTACTGTAGAATACTCTCTGAGAGGCTGGAGAGATGGCCTAGTGGTTAAGAGCGCCGACTGCTCTTGCAGAGGACCCGGGTTCGATCCCCGGCACCACATGGCGGCTGAGAACTGTCTTTAACTCCAGTTCCAGGGGAATCCGATGCCCTCTTCTGACCTCCGTGGCATTACACGACATGGATGCACAAACCTGCATGCAGACAGTACATTCATACACATATAAAAATAAATAAAACAAAAAAAATATTTTAAAAAAGAATACTCTCTGAGCACGACATCAGTGCCAGCCTGTTTACAGGACATGCTAGGCTTTCTTATATTCCAGAAGGAATCACAGAAGTAAGATTTCTTAGCCCTGAGGTCAGCTCTGTCTACTGTAGCATTGGAAGAAAGACAAGACTGGAGTGCAGAGGAGAGAAGAAAGCGAGGAATAAGGATTCATTTGCGAAGTTTGGGTTAAGCAGGTGTTACATCAAGGAAAGGAATGGAAGAATATTGATGAGGTGGGGATCTCACAGAGAAAAGTGCTGGGAGGGCTGGTGCTGTCTGCAGAGAGGACAGCAGGGGCTTATAGAGGAGGGTGCTGGGAATTACTGCCCACAGAAGAAGAGGGCAGCTTTAGTTCCCAAAAGGAGATGGAGTATTAAGAAGAGAAATGGATGCCTGGCAGCCGAAATAATAAATGACATTGTAGGTAGCAGGAAAGAATTCTTAGATTAGATCCTATTTGGGAAAGTGATTTAAAATGTACCCATCGCTAATACCCACAAACGGTCCTTAGGATTTGTGGGGTACTTAAGATTTTTGGCTTTGGAGAAAGACTGTTTTTATACAAATGTTCCCGTATGAAATATAAATAGCAGTGGTAATGACCACGACTCTCCATCCAACACCGCATGCTGGACACTGTTCTAAGCACATTGCCTCCTGCATATTTCACCTTTACAACAGCCCAGTGGGGGTGACACGGTCATTATCACCGCCTCACATATGAGGAAACTGGGGGATGGAGTTTAACTGATCTGCCCATGTGGCCAGTAAATGGCAAGCTGTACACAATAATGGCCTTTTCCCGTCTGCATCCTGGAGAAGTGTTAAATAGGATGGGAGACTGTCACAGGATCACGGCCAGGAAGTCCTCTAGGCAAGACTTCCTCTAGCCGGAAAACTCCCAGGGTCTAAGGCGAGCGGGATTCAGACTCAGCCTTGATGTCTGATCTGAGGCGCTCAGTTCCATTTTCTTAATGGCTGTCAATCAGCTCCCCACTGTTTCCCCTGAGGCCGGACCAGCAGGGGAGTCGTCAGCATTTAGGAATAGCATTAAGAACAAAGCCAGGTCTGGGCTGTTTGTTTTTCCCCAGTGAGATCAGCCATCCCTCAACACAGCCAGGAATGAGCCCAGATGTCACTCACCACTGAATGAATCACTTTTTAGATCACTGGGCTTCCCAGAGCAAACAGAAATAAGAAGTGAGTTCAAGGAATGCTTCCAGATTCTTCCCTCTTCCAGCCAGCAATGACATCTGAATAGAAAGCAGAATGTCAAGATCTCATGTACCCTAGGCCGTACCTTAGTGGGGTAGAGTGCTTGCCTAGCATGTACAAATCCTGAGCTCTAGCACCAGCATTACATGAACCAAGACGGTGTGGTGGCTCACACCTGGAACCCCTGCGCTTGAGAGGAGAAAGGAGGATCAGAAGTTCAAGGTCATCCTTGGCTATACAGTGAGTGGAGGCCAGCCTGAAGACTTTGTGTTTTCAAATAAACAAAACCAGAAAGAATGTAAGCCACTGAGGTCATTTGAAATTCCCTTTTTCAAAAGGTTAAGTTAATTAATATATATATATATATATATATATATA
>VZQC01003400.1:478702-495082 GCA_009823505.1 Rhizomys pruinosus
GTTTGTCATTGTATCCCTCTAGGTCCTTTTTGAGTTTTTCATTCTCTCTCTTTAGTTCTCTGAATTCCTCTTTATGTTCTTTAATTTCTCTGCATGGGTCTGCAATTATTCCTCTAAGATCTGTTCCTTGGGTCTCCTCCCAGGGGTTCCCATTGTAGCTATCTCCTACTGGTTTGGTAGAGCTTGGTGCAGGATTTTCCTGTGCCTTTCCCATGTTGTCCCTTCGTCATGTCCCTGGCATGTGGGCTTCCCTTTTGTGGTTCAGATCACAAATACCCTTTCACTATGTTAGGGGATGGTTTTGCTTTCCTCCTTCAGATGCTTTTTTTTTTTTTTCCCCCTTTCCTCCTCCTTGTTTATGGAGTATTGACTTGTCTAGTTTTCAATTTTGTAAACCACTCTTCTCTTCTTGTTCTGAAGGTTCTCCAAAAAAAAGTCCACTTGGATTCTCACCAATCTGGGGGGTGGGGGTGGGATATGCCTGACCTAGCCCGTGCATCGGCAGCCCGCCCAAAGGTGCAGAGCACTGGCCTGACCCTCTGGCCCCGGTCCCAAAGAAAGGAGTAGGGTGGTCCCGGCCAGAAGTCCTCAGAGACACGACCCCCTAGCTGCAGCCCCGGAACGAGCCCACCTGCAAAGATGCTTGCCCAAGTGACTTCCGGGCTGCCCGCCCAAAGGTGCAGAGCACTGGCCCCAGAATATATATTTTTTAAAACTAACAAATAAGTTGGGTGTGGTTGCACATGCCTTTAATTCTGGCACTCAGGAAGCATAGGCAGGCAGATCTCTGTGAGCTCCAGGCCAGCTGGAGCTACAGTAAGACCCTGTCTCAAACAACAACAACAACAACAACAACAACAACAAACTAATAAAAAATTTAAAAGATATTAGGGCATCTCTGGCTGCTCGGATGGGATAGTGGAGATGCAGTCTCATTCATTTCACGTTGTCCTCTGTGGCTGAGGATGATCTTCTGATCTCCCAAACTATTTTCCCAGTTCTGGGATTAGTGGGCTAACACGCTTAGATTTTGTGGTGCTGGAGATCAGTCCAACCCAGCGCTTTGCACTCTACCAACTAGCTATACCTCCAGCACCTATTCTAGAACTTCAGTGTGTGCATGGATGGCCTGGTGATCTTGTTGAAAGAAATATCCTGACTCCCAACTTTCAGGTCTTGGGGGTTAGGGAGCTGAGAATGCATTTCTAGAAAGCTCTTAGTGATGATGGTGGTGGTGGCCCCAGACGACTCTGTGTAGCAGAGGTCTAAATGCCAGGTGAGTGCTGTGGTGGCTTGGACGAGAGTGGTGGCAGCATGGAGGGAAGACACTGGATTCAAAGAGAGAATGCACCAGAATTACTGATAGACAATATATGCTATAAGGGAATGGAACAATGAAGGATGGTCTCTGAGTCTTTGGTTTCCGTTACTGGGGCTTGCGGTGCCATTTATAAACACAGAGAGGATCAGGAGAAGAACATGCTCTGTGCGTGCGTGTGTGCATGCGTGTGTGTGTGTGTGTGTGAGAGAGAGAGAGAGAGAGAGAACTGTTTGGAGGGGAAGAAGGGGACCAGTTAGGGACCAAAGGGACAGGTGGGTACTAGAGGACAAATTTGGACAAGGCACAATGATACAAAGCAAGAAAATTATGGCCAGGCCATGGAAAGGTGACGCTATTTCTTCTTGCTATGCAAAAATGTTATCAGAGTATGTTCAGGATGTGACTGTTCTATTTTCTCAGTTTCAGTTGCCAACAATAATCTTTGCTCTGAAAGCCCAATGTGGCAAGTCTTAAAGGCTTAATAAATAGCCAATTTTGTAAACAAGGTTCAAAACTGACCAGCAAGCTCTCTCCACTTGCCTCTCACACACTCCACATGTATCTCCTGGATCAGCACCAGCCATGATCATAACATTTAAATTAGTGGAATTGAAACTTGAGCTGCAGGGCCCTTCTGAACTCACAACATAGAGTGAGCAGAGGGCCCAAGCATCAGTTTCTTTCTTTTTTTAAATTTTTATTTATTTTTATTTTATTTATTTTTTTTAAAGCATCAGTTTCTAAATGAAGGAATGGATCTTGGAGGAGTTTTTTTGTTTTGTTTTGTTTGGTTTGGACAACTATTTGTTTAAAAAAAAGGATCAGAAGGGGCTGGAGAGATGGCTCAGTGGCTAAGAGCACCGGCTGCTCTTGCAAAGGACCTAAATTCAATAACCAGCACCCACATAGCGTCTAACCACAGTCCTTAACACCAGTTCCAGGGCATACAATGCCCTCTTCTGTCCTCCACAGACATTGCACAACATGGGCGCACTTACCTACATGCAGGCAATACACTCATACACATAAAATAAAAATAATGAATAAAATAAACAGGTTATAAGATTTTCTTTTGGTCTGATATAGGGTCTCCTTGTAGCCCCATCTGGCATGGAACTTACTATGTAGACCCGGCTGGCCTTGAACTCGCAGAGATCCGCTGTGTAAGATTTTTAAATTAAAAAAAAAAAAAAAAAAGGAAAAGAAGTTGTCCAAGAAGTTGCCTCAGGTTCAGGGAGAGACCCCAACTCAAAGGATTAGAAGAGTGACAGAGGACACCTTGTGCCCTCTTCTGACCTTCCAGTGGCCACATACCCTCACATCTGCACATGTGTACATACACTCACATGAACACTATACTAGGTAGTTCTACAGATGGCACCTTGCTCCATAGCTGCAGCAACACTTCTGGGGGTAGTTCTTGTTCCTATGTTTACAGATGAGAAGAAACGATGCTCAGAGGGGTGAGGGAATGCAGGGCTGAGAGCTGGATGCCTGCAATCTTAGTCCGCAATCTTCAGCTCTGTACTAGGTGTTGAACAGGAGGTTCAGAACTTCCTAGAACCTGCTTCCAGCTCTGGAGTGTGCACACATACTGGACATGTGACCTTGCATGGCTCATTAAATGCTGTGGAAGTGCCGCCAACATGGGCACCATTGAAGATCTTCCTCCAGATGCAGAAGCTTCCAGAGAGGGGCAATTTACCAGGCAAACAAGAATGCCTAGAACTTGGGGCTGGGGAGATGGTTCAGTGGTTAAAAGTATTTGCTATCCATGGGCTGGAGAGATGGCCTAGTGGTTAAGAGCACTGCCTGCTCTTGCAGAGGACCTGGGTTCGATCCTCAGCACCCACATGATGCCTGAGAACCGTCTTTAACTCCAGTTCCAGGGGAATCCGACGCCCTCTTCTGATCTCCGCAGCATTGCACGACACGATACAGTCAGTACATTCATACACATAAAAATAAATAAATTAAATATATTAAAAAAACAATTTTAAAGGGGCTGGAGAGAGGGCCTAGCGGTTAAGAGCGCCGACTGCTCTTGCAGAGGACCCAGATTCAATCCCCCAGCACCCACATGGCGGCTGAGAACTGTCTGTAACTCCAATTCCAGGAGAACTCCAGTTCCAGGGGAATCTGAGACCCTCTTCTGACCTCCGTGGCATTGCACGACACGGGTGCACAAACCTACCTGCAGACAGTACATTCATACACATAAATAAATAAAATTAAATTAAATTAAAATTTAAAAAAATTAAAAAAAAAGTATTTGCTATCTTTCTAGAGGACTGGAGTTAGATTCCCAACACCCACATAGGATGGCTCACAATATCTGTAACTCTAGCTCCAAAGGGGATCTGATGCCTTCTTTTTGCCTCGATGGGTACCTACACATACATGGTGCACATACATACAGCCAGGCTCACAAATGTATGCATAAAGTTAAATAAATAAACCTTTAAAAAAATGAAAGAAGCCAAGCATGGTGCTTCACACCTTTAATCCCAGCACTCAGGAGGCAGAGCCAGGAGGATCTCTATGAGTTCAAGGCCAGCCTGGTCTACATAGCAAGCTCCAGGCTAGCTGGGACTAAAGGGAGACCCAGTCTCAAATAGAAAAAGAAAAAAGAGCAAAAAGAAAAGAAAAGAAACACACACACACACACACACACACACTCATAGAGAGAAAAAAACTCTCCACAAGTGGAGAGGGAATTCTAAAACTAAAATTCAAAGCCCCCAAAGCATCTGGGTCTTTTAAACATTTTGGGTGGTGTAGGTCAGGTCTCTCCTCCCCTAATTTTGAATCAGTCACCTTAAACAATAAGAGAGGCCCAACAGGTTCCCAGCCCCAAGTGAGGATATCTAAATTGGTCTAGACCAGGCATCGAGAAGACAGACCCTGCTGATGGGAGAAGGCGGGACCTTTGTTTCAGCTGCAGAAGAATCTGGAAGTTTGCTGTCTTTGTTACTTAACTGCCTGTCGGGATCTGGCAGAGTTCTAATCCCTCATCTTGGTCAAAATAATTCATTTACCTCATTGCATCCTATAATTTCCTTCTTTTCCTTCTAGTTTGACTCACTGTGTAGCCCAGACTGCCTTCAAATTAACAACCCTACAGCTTCAGTTTCCCAAGTGCTGGGATCACAGGTGTGTGCCGCCACACGTGGCACAAACTATATTTTCCATCATCTTCCTCATCAAACATAAAAGACCTGCTTGTAGTCAGGTGGTCAGATCCAAATATTACTTGACTTTCCCTCCTTATTCCCTGATAAGGGTCCTAATGAACAGTCACATTCTCGCTTGGAAGATAGCAGAGTGAGAAGAAAGGACTAGCAAGGAGTCTGGATGACTCGTGACTATAGAATCAACTCTGTAAGTAATAGGCTGTCAACTAAACACACACTTTAACAGTGGCTAAAGGTGGGCTTGGGGTGGAAAGGCAAGGTAGGCATGGGGGCACTGTCAACGAAGGAAGCATCTGGGCTCCACTTCTCCTAGGCAAAAGAACTTCTGTGCCTGTGCACAGGGCTCCCAGCTTTCCTCACTAGCTGTGCAACCCCAGCAGGCAGAGCTGTGAGTTCAAGGCCAGCTCCTGGGGGTAAGGGGTGGGGGTCTTACTTTGATATGGGGCCAATTTGTTGAGTTGTTTCAGTCCTTTGATGTGTGAGCTAATCATCTCTCATGTGCTCTAATTAAACCTAAGTGCTGCAACGGATCTGCTGTCACAGAGGCCAGGGCCCCTCCTGGATGGGGAAGGAGGGTGGCATGTGCTGAGAGGCCCCAGGAGCACAGACAGCCAGGAAATGCCAGGTGTGAATGGGAAATGGAAGGATCTGGAAGCCCTGTCCAGGTCCAGGAGGTAGAGAGAAATGGGACAAACCCACAGCTCTGGCAGGTCTGGGAGCCTCTGATTTCCAGGGTGTAGTCACCCCGACATGAAAGTCTAGACATAACAAGCTTGGGTCAAGCGAGTAACCACAAGGTGACCTGACTGTTCACCATGGCAACATAGCTCTCGGGCCAGCTAGCCTGACATCAACAAAATGTAACCTAGTTTCACAGGGCAGAAGGCATGATTTGTACCTCCACACCCAAACCACAGGACAGAATGTGCAGGAGGGCAGTTTCCAGAGCCCCAAATTGTTGATCTTCACAATTGCTCTCTTCTCCCTCTGCCAGATATTTTTGCTTTCTCTAACGGTTTATCTAGAACTGTGCAGGGAAGGGTGCACAGGGAAGAGGGAGAAGATGGTGGCGGTGCACCCAACAGTGTGACATGTGTCCTGGGAAGTACCTGGTCCCAGATCCCACTCTTTCCTGGCTCCAGAGCCTGGGGACAAGGATGTCCATGTCCTGTACTGCTCCATCTTGCCAGACTTCAACCTGAGAAACTTGAATTGATTTGTCTGTTGCTTCTGTGTCATTGACACATCCCATCCACAGAGAGGAGGCAATGGTCTAATGAGCAAGAAAAAGCTCTCCCCTGCTCCAGCCATGTGCTCATTCAGCCACTGCCGCCTGAACAGCTAGGCACAAGGCAAGTGGTAGATTGAGGTTGTGTGTGATACAGCCTCTGCTGGGAAAGAACTCGTCTCAGAGGAAAGATAAATGACCACTCAGGATTTGCCAATTTCACATCAGTTTTCCTTGTGAACATGTATGCCAAGAACCTATGGATGTTCCAGTTTATACTGAATACCATGCTATTTCCATATAGCCTGCACACGTCTGCTAGAGTGCCTTAAATCATCTCTAGAATGCTATGTAAATAGTTGTTATATTGTACTGTTAAGGGAATAATGTCAAGAAAAAGGAGCCTCTTCCATACAAATGTAATTCTTGTCTTCTGAATATTTTCAATCTGCATTTGGCTGAACCTGAGGATGTGGAACCTGCGGACATAGAGGACCAACTATAATTCAATAATAAAGGTACCTCAGAAAGAAAAAATAAATAGGTCAAGCATAACATGAGGAACTGTCTAGACACCTATCATGAGGCAGGATAGGGAAAGGACACTAACGTTTATTAACAATCTCTAAATGCCAGGCACAAATGCACAAATGTTACCACGGTCGATACTTACAACAACCCCATAAAGTGAACATTATTATGCCTATTTCTTAAATGAGCAAGCTGAGACTAAAGTAGCCCTAATAAATGTCATATAAAAGTATGTCAGACACTCTGTTTGGTCTCTGCCCTCCCCACGCCTCCATTACCTTCAATCTCTTCTCTGATAATAGAAAATTTAGCCTTCGATGGTCGAGTAGATAAACGCCACCATTCCCTGTCTCCCTTGCAGCTCTGTTGGGCCACAAGACTAGGGCTTGGTAATGGGATTCTTATAGATATGATGGGTTTTACGTTAAACCTTAAAAAAAAAAGACAGGCTCTCTTCCCTTTGCTCTTCTCCTTTCCTCGTGGCTCCAACACTGGATGCACAGATGGGCTGCTTCAGTCACACAAATGACAGATGTCTAGGTGACTAGGTGACTAGCAGCTAGCCTGGATAGGTCAGACCAGGAACACATTGGGGTCACTCCTAGTTAAATGCATTACTTAAAAAGAAAAGTATTACTTTTTTTTTTTTTTTTTTTGGTCTTTTTGAGACAGGGTCTCCCTGTAGCCCCAGCTGTCCTGGAACTCACTATGTAGCCCAGGGTGGCCTTGAACTCACAGAGATCCACCTGCCTCTGCCTCCTGAGTGCTGGGATTAAAGGCATGAGCCACCATGCCCAGCTTACTTTTATCTTCAAATTTTATTTATTTATTTTATGTTTATGTGTGGCCTGCGTGCATGCATGTGGCGTAGCACTCGTGTGGGGGTCAGAGGACAATTTGCAGGTACCCCTCCTCTCCTACCACGTGGATCCTAGGGGTTGAACTCGAGTCCTCAGGCTTGGCAGCAAGTACTTTTACCTATTGAGCTATCTTAAAAGCCCCCCTTTTTTGGCTTAAATCACTGAAATAGTTGGGCATGGGGGCACACACCTGTAATCCCAGCACTGGCGAGGCAGAAGTAGGGGCAAGCAGATCTCTGTGAGTTCATGGCTAGCCTGGTCTACATATTGAGTACCAGTTCAGCCAGGCCTGCATAATGAGCCCCCGTGTCAAAAATAAAACATTAAATCACTGAAATAGTGACATCCATATGTAGGGCATATAAGTCAACTACTACAGAGGGATACGAGCCAAATAACAGAGGGATGCATAGGAGAGGAGAGATCGAGAAGTCTCAGGCTTTAATGTGGGCCTGGAAAACCAGTTTGGATTTTAATGGTGCAGATGGAAGTGAGCAGCGGCTGCATCCTTGCTTGATTAGAGTTGGTCTTGCCACCTGGGAGTCTCTCTTTCCTCTTCAAGTCCTAGATATTCTTATTTACTTACTTGAGTGTGTTCACACATGTATGCAGGTGTGCACAGTGTGTATACTTGTATGCCCACTGGAAGGTCAGAAGATGGTACCAGGCGTCGCTCTCCATCACTCTCCTCCTCTTCCTTTGAGTCAAGGTGTCTCCCTGAACCTGGGGCTTCTGTTTTCTCAGCCTGGAAGCCAGCAAGTCTCAGTCATCCTCCTGTCTCTACTCTCCTTGGGGCTAGAGTTACAGGCATTGTGACTTATTACATGGGGACTGGGATCCAAATTCTGGTCTTCATGATTGTGGAGTAAGCACTTTTTAAAAAAGGTCTCTTCCTTTCTTCCTTCCTTCCTTCCTTCCTTCCTTCCTTCCTTCCTTCCTTCCTTCCTTTCCTTCCTTCCTTCCTTCTTTCTTTTTCTTTTAACAGGGTCTTCTGTAACCCCAGTTGGCTTAAAACTTGACATGTAGACCAGGCTGCCCCTGATCTCACAGAGCACAGAGATGTACCTGCTTCTGTTCCTGAGTGCCGGAATTAAAGGTGTGAACTACCACATCCAGGCCAAGATTTATTTTATTTTTATTATTTTATTTTGTCTTTTTGAGACAGGGTCTCCCTTCTAGCCTCAGCCGGCCTAGAACTTACTATGTAGACTAGGCTGGCCTTGAACTCAGAGATCTGCCTGCTTCTGCCTCCCAAGTGCTGGGATTAAAAGTGCGCACCACCAAGCCCAGTGATTTTATTTATTTATTTATTTATTTATTTATTTATTTATTTATTTATTTATGGTCTTTTTGAGACAAGGTCTCCTTTTATTCCCAGCTGGCCTGGAGCTCATTATGTAGACCAGGGTGGCCTTGAACTCCCAGAGATCTGCCTGCCTCTGCCTCGCGAGTGTTGGTATTAAAGACCTAATCAAGACCACCTAGGTGGTAACAAAGAGGCAGCTGAACAGATAGATGATTGTTGCTCTGTATTAGGCTGTCTGCCATTTCTTACATACTATAGATCCGTGTGTGTGTGTGTGTGTGTGTGTGTGTGTGTGTGTGTGTGTGTATTGTCTGTGTGTGCCCACAGGACAGTGTGTGTTTGTGAAATGTGGAGATCAGATGTCAACCTTGAGTGTGGTTCCTCAGGAGACAGGGTCACTCACTGGCCCAGACTGAACAAGTAGGATAGGCTGACAGCCCCAACAGTCAGCCTGCTCTGTCTCACTGCTCCCCAGTGCTGGGATCACAAGGTTTTGAACCTGGGTCTTCTGCAAGAACAGACTAATATGTTTATAGTTATGATCAGTTAATTAACTGAAAATAGGGGCTGGAGAGATGGCCTAGCAGTTAAGAGCGCCGACTGCTCTTACAGAGGACCCCGGTTCGATCCCCAGCACCCACATGGCGGCCGAAAACCGTCTGAAACTCCAATTCCAGGAGAACTCCAGTTCCAGGGGAATCCGAGACCCTCTTCTGAACTCCGCGGCATTGCACGACACGGGTGCACAAACTTTGCGTGCAGACAGTACATTCATACACATACAGAAATAAATAAAATTAAAAAAAATTTAAAAAATTAACTGAAAATAAAATAAAATAAGCAGCAAAAACACTCAAAGAGTTCCCCAGTGTGCCAACTTGTTATTCTATCTTGGTTCACACATATATGGCCCTGATATCCCAAATAATTGGTGAATTAAAGTTAAAAAAATCATCAAGACATTTGTATGGTGTGTCCTACTCCAAAGCGAAAGTCCGTGGGAGAGCTGTGCATCTAGGTCTTCCTAGTGGCCTGAGTCCCGCAGGACTCAGTGATCTTCCTGCCAGAAGCAAGGGGACTGTGACTACATTAGAATCTCATGGAACACAAAGGCTCAGGCTTCTTTTCTGAACAATTGATGGAGACATAGTGCATGATGGGACCCTAGTTCCCTGGCTGTGGGCCTTGAGGGTAAACCGGCATTAGCCTTACCACTGCGATGTGGGTAGACGAAGAAACGAATGCTGCCGGGTCTCTAGCATAGGGTGGTGGGCGGTGGCTGAGCTAGGCTGAGGGCAGGCAGCAGGAAAACCCTTCCTGGGGAGGATGACACTGCATTATTAGCATAAACCTGGAGCCTATTGATCTGGCTGATTAGAAAGCCTTCCAAGGCACTGGGGTAATTAGCACAATTTACAGAGTGGCAGTTATCAGCGTCATTGCCTAATTAACAATGTAAATATCTTCCTAAATGACATTTTATAATGGCGCTCAGACCCTCTAGCACTGGCCCTGCTCACTGCAGATCCCTCTCCAGCTGTAGAGTTGGCTTTTTTCCCTGCCTAACATGGCATTTCTGTATCATGTGAGGTAAAGCAATTGTCCACGCCCCACATCTCCTCATTTGTAGCTTACTGGGGGTCTGCTCTGCCTTCAGTCTCTCCGGCCCGAAATATGCAGTCTGCCAATTGAATTGCCAATTAAAAGTACTTAATTAGATGTGAAAGCGGAGTTCTGTCATGTTCTGGATTCTGAACTATTTTTTTATTTATGCGCTTAGCAGGATAAGTCATCTTAAATTAGCATCACATTTTTCTCTCTGAAGAGCATGTGAGAAATGAGGCTATTAAGAGAAAAGGTTTAACACAATATTTGTGTACACTAGTCATGGGTGCAAAGAATCATCCCAAACGCATATGTTGCTTTGGCAAGCCAAGTTATTTTTCATATTTATTTTATTTCCTTATCATATTCTTGTGCAATTATAATTGGTCATAGAATATTTGGCCTGTCTAAGGAAACATATGTGCAGAGAACTAAATTGGTTGTTTTGGGGGGGGGTATTTTTTGAGACAGGGTCTCCCTGCAGCTCCAGCTGGCTTGGAACTCATATGTAGACCAGGCTGGCCTTGAACTCACAGAGATCTGCCTGCCTCTGCCTCCTGAGTGCTGAGGTTAAAGGTGTGCGCTACCATACCTGATTTGGGGTTGTTGTTGTTTTTCTAACTTTAATTCACCTATTATTTGGAGTATCAGGACCATACTAAAATATTTATTGTCTTATATCTGACTTCCAGGAGCATTCACAGGGCTGGGAATATAGTGCCAGCACTTGCCAGCACTTGCCTGGTAGGCTTGTGGCTCTGGGTTCAATTCTTAGCATTGAAAAGAAATTCCAGGGGCTAGAGAGATGGCTCAACGGTTAAGAGTGCTCTTGCAGGGGACCTGGGTTCAATTCCCAGTACCCACATGGTGGCTAAGAACCATCTTTAAGCCAGGTGTGGAGGCAGAGGCAGGGGGATTGCTGTAAATTCAAGGCCAGCCTGGTCTACAGAGTGAGTTCCAGGCTAGCTGGGGCTATAAGGAGATCCTGTCTCAAAAAAAGAAAGAAAAAAAGAAAAGAAATTCCAGATAGCATACCCATAAATCTTTCCTTGGGGTAGAAATTTCATCCTCCTTGGAAAGAAAGCCCCAAATGCTTTTTCTACCCCGATATCTTCAGTTGACGGATTCTTCTCAACGTGGTCTTTTTTCTTGAACTAACTACATGGTGGTCAGTGCAGTTAGTTACACATCCACAAAGCTAGTCAAAAAGAAGTTCAAAGAATTTAATACAAATCAGTCATATTGTGTAGGGGGAAATGGTAGGGGAGACAAAGATGGGTTTTTGAGGAATTTGCTGTGGGTTTTAATTAGCCATCTTACCCTAGTTCCCCATTATCATAGATCTGTGTGATAAGTGACAATTATGTGTGTCATAAGTATACTCCTTTTTACTGAAGACAAGAGATCTTATGTGTGATGCAAATGAGGGTTCTCAGAATGCTAATTTTGTAATGAGCCAATGCATTCTTCAAGGAGTTTATAGTCTAGAGGGGGAATAAAACATGTGCATAAATAATTAGAATGCAAAGTGGAAAACTGGTGTGTCATGAGACAGTACAGAAAGAATTATGGCCACAAAAAAGAGGGTGGGGAAATAAATTATAGTTGAGAGATTCAGGACAGCCCACTTGAAGGTTGGGGAAAATTGGCATGAAAGTAAATCGGGAGGATCGGTGTGGTTTACAGATGAAGGGAATATCGGGAAAAAAACACAGAGGTGGGACAGTGAGAAATTTAAATAAAGGAACAAGATGCTTTCCAGGACATTAGGTGAGTGGGCAGGAGGTAATATTGCAGTCAAAGCTGTCAGGGTGGGGCAGGGCTCCATCCCGGTTCGTAGACCCTTTACTCCATAGACCCTTGACTCAGTGGCTGAAATATCTCAGCACTTTTTGTAAACTAGGGGGATTGACATTTTTCTGTAAAGAGCCAGATAGTAAATGGCTTTGCAGGCTGCCTTATCTCCGTCCTGGCTACTCAACCCCTGCCATTGTAGCATATAAGCAGCCATAGACAATATGGAAGTGAATAGGCATGGATGTGTTCCAATAAAACTTTATTTGTAATCACTGAGATGTGATTTTCATGCATTACAAAATCTTGTGATGTTTCTATTGTCTTTTGCTATGAGAGTAGCTGAAGTTGTGACTGTCTCCTGTCCTTTGAGCTTTGGTTTACCTTTCTCATCATTGCAGAGAGCCGAGTACTAATAGCATGTGTAGCCAGAGTTTCATGGTCTGGGTCAAGGGCTGTGTGTGTGTGTGTGTGTGTGTGTGTCTGTGTGTGTGTCTGTGTGTCTGTGTCTGTGTCTGTGTGTGTGTCTGTATGTGTCTGTGTGTGTCTGTGGTCATTGGTGATCATGATTTCATCACTGTCATGTGCCTGGAACCAAGGTTCAACAGGCATTTAGGGGACAGAAGTGGGTGGGTGGGGTATATGCTCCTGATAAACCGTAACAGTATTTAGTAATGAAAAAGAAATATGTAAGTCAGAGGCTGGAAAGATGGCTCAGCAGTAAAGAGTTTTGGCTGCTCTTGCAGAGGACCTGGGTTTGGTTTCCAGCATCCATACGGCAGCTGACAACCATCTACTAACTCCAGTTCCAGGACATCTGACCTGATGTTCTCTTCTGGCCCCCAGGGTCACTGAACACACATGGTGCACTTTCATAAGTATAGACAAAAACTCAAACATAAAATAAAAATAAATAAAATATAGCAACAAAAGAAATCCTAGGTGAAGAGTGTTGATCATCCACCAGGGGTAAATGCAGTACAAACCGTCTTCTATACTGATGAAGCCTTTGAAGCCCAGATACTGACATCCTAAATCCACCTTCTCTGGGCAAGATGAGGAATTTCTGAATACTAGCTGGCTAATAATAACCTCCATCCATCCATCTCCTCAAAAGATTCTGCAGCTTCCAGAGACTGTGCTTTCAGTTTTCCACACCCTACAGCCCTCTCTCTGCACCAGCCTGCCCTCCAGGGGAGAAGCTAGGTGGGAGTGGGTTCCATCCACCAGCTGTGGGAAGCCTCTGGGCCTCTCCAGCTTTGCTTTCTACCCAGGTCCTTTTGAGTTACAAAGCTCAGGAAAGCCAGCTGCAGCTGACCTGTGGCGGAAATCCCAAACCAGCTTTGCTCTTTGTGGGCTGGATCAGAGCGGCTGCTCTCTCACTGCCAGATATACCACATAATGCAGGGATTAAAAAACAGCAACAATTGGGGCTGGAGAGATGGCTCAGCAGTTAAGAGCACCGATTGCACTTGCAGAGGACCGGGGTTGGATTCTCAGCACCCACGTGGCGGCTAAAAATCGTCTTTAAGCCAGGAGTGGTGGTGCACGCCTTCAATCCTAGCACTTGGGAGGCAGAGGCAGGTGGATCTCTGTGAGTTCAAGGCCAGACTGGTTTACAGAGTGAGTTCCAGGCCAGCTGGGGCTATAGGGAGACTCTGTCTCGAAAAGACAAACAAAACAAAACAAACAAAACCAACAACATAAAACCAGAGCCAGACTGGTAGCACACACTTGCAATCCCAGCAGTTGGGAAGTGGAGAGAAGAGGATCGGGAATACTCAGGAAAGTTGAGGCTGGCCTGGCCTACAGAGACCCTGTCTCACAACAAAACAAAACAAAACAAAACAAAACAAAACAAAACAAAACAAAACAAAACAAAGCAGAGCGTGGTGGCACATGCCTTTGATCCCAGCACTCGGAAGGCAGGAGCAGGTAGATGTGAGTTTCAGGCAAGCCTGGTCTACATAGCCAGTTTCAGGCCAGCCAGGGCTACACAGTGAGACCATGTCTCAAAAAAAAATTAAATAAACAAAACAGCCAGGTGTGGTGGCACACACCTTTAGTCCCAATACTGGGGAGGCAGAATCAGGCAAAACTTTGTGAGTTCAATGCCAGCCTGATCTACATAGAGAGTTCTAGGACAGCTGGGGTTGCAGAGAGATCCTGTCTGAAAAAGACCAAAAGAATAAATAAAAATAAAAAAATAAATAGTCAATCAATCGATCAATCAATCAATCTCAATCAATCAATCAAAGAGGCTGAAGAGATGGCTCGCAGTTAAGAGCACTGGCTGCTCTTCCAGAGGATTGGAGTCTGAGTCCCAGCACTCACATGGCATCTAAGAACCATCCATAGCTTTAGTTCCAAGTGATCTGACATCCTCTTCTGGTCTCTGAGAGTTCAACACACAGTTGCACTGATATGCAGGTAAAACACTCAAAAACATAAAATAAAAATAAATTAATTCTTAAAAATTAAAAACAAAATAAAACTGTTGAAACAGACAAACAAAATCCTAAGACATGAAATAAAATGTATTTTTAAAAACGGGGGGGCAGGAGAGATGGCTCAGCAGTTAAGAATGTGGTTTAGGGCTGGAGAGATGGCCTAGCGGTTAAGAGTGCCGACTGCTCTTGCAGAGGACCCGGGTTCAATCTCCAGCACCCACATGGCGGCTGAGAACCGTCTGAAACTCCAATTCCAGAACTCCAGGTCCAGGGGAATCCGACACCCTCTTCTGACCTCCGTGGCATTGCACGACACGGGTGCACAAACCTACATGCAGACAATACATTCATATAAATAAATAAATAAATAAATAAATAAATAAATAAATAAATAAATAAAATGTGGTTTAATTCCCAGCTCCCAAGTGGTGACTAACAACTGTTTGTCACTCCAGTTCCAGGGGATCCAATGCCCTCTTCTGGCCCCTGTGGGCATTGCATACATATGGTGAACTGACATACATTCAGGCAAAACACACGCATAAAAATAAATAGCCAAGCCGGGCGTGGTGGCGCACGCCTTTAATCCTAGCACTTGGGAGGCAGAGACAGGCGGATCTTTGTGAGTTCAAGACCAGCCTGGTCTACAAGGTGAGTTCCAGGACAGCTGGGGCTACAGGGAGACCCTGTCTCGAAAAGACCAAAAAATAAATAAATAAATAAATATCCAGGCATAGTGGCATATGACTTTAATCTCAGCACTTAGGAGGCAGAGGCAGGCAGATCTCTGTGAGTTCAAGATCAGTCTGGTCTACAAAGTGAGTTCCAGGCCAGCTGGGGCTACAGGGAGACCCTGTCTCAAAAACACAAATAACAAATAAATAAATAAATAAATAAATAATTTTAAAACTTGAAATGGCATTTTTATGCTTGATTAAAATTTATCTCATTTCCTTCTCATGATTTCGGGGTTCTCGTCTCTTACCCAGGAAAGCCTTAAATTTTGTTTTAATGAGAGAATAGCAATGAAATGGTTAAGTAGGTGTCTTAGCTTCCAGTGTTTCCAGGAGTCCAGTCATTGGCCCAGAAGCTGCTGAGAAGTGGAGGAAGGAAAGGACAGAAAAGGAGCCATTGCCCATGACAACAGGGAAGCCATTAGAAACCTTGTTTGGAGCCGTGAAGATGGATATGGGTATTGCCTGATGAGTAAACAGGAAGTGAAGAAAGGCCACAGTCTACATGGACGATGGTGGTGCTGGCACCATGTGCAGGTGCAGAGGTATGTGTGGTGTGTGTATGTGTGAAAGCCAGGTCAGTGTCGAGTGTCTTCCTTAATCACTCTCCACCAGCTTTTCTGGATCAGGCTTTCTCACTGTACCCTGGGCTCACTAATTTGGCTAGATTGGTTATCCAGCAAGCCCCAGGGAACCTCCTGTCTGTGTGCCCAGTGCTGGAATGGTGTGCATAGCTTTCATGTGGGTCAGGTCTGCATGCATTTCACTCCCTGAGCTCTCTCCTAAGCCCAAGGCTGCGTGGCTTCTTGCCTTCTGGATCTCAGCCTGAATACCACATATTTGGGGTGACCTAAAGTCACCCCAGGAGATGATCATGTTTTTTCTTTTAATTTTATTTCTTTTTTATGTATATGAATATACTGTCTGCATGTAGGTTGGTGCACCTCTGTCGTGCAATGCCATGGAGGTCAGAAGAGGGTGTTGGATTCCCCTGGAACTGGAGTTAAAGACGGTTCTGAGCCGCCATGTGGGTGCTAGGGATCAAACTCGGGTCCTCTGCAAGAGCAGTTGGCACTCTTAACCCCGCTAGGCCATCTATCCAGCCCCTGATCATGTTTTAACATATATTTGTGGGGCTGGAGAGATGGCTCAGCAGTTAAGAGCACCGGCTGCTCTTGCAGAGGACATGGGTTCAATTCCCAGCACCCATATGGCAGCTGAGAACCGTCTTTAACTCCAGTTCCAGGAGAATCCAACACCCTCTTCTGACCTCCACAGCACTGACATGGGTGCACCAACCTACATGCAGACAGTACACTCATACACACACACACACACACACACACACACACACACA
>VZQC01003400.1:495146-539010 GCA_009823505.1 Rhizomys pruinosus
TTTGTGTCTTTTTGAGACAGGGTCTCCCTGTAGCCCCAGCTGTCCTGGAACTCACTCTGTAGACCAGGCTGGCCTTGAACTCACAAAGATCCGCCTGCTTCTGCCTCCCGAGTGCTAGGATTAAAGGCATGCGCCACCACACCCAGCAACAACATATATTTGTGAGCGTGTGTGTGTGTGTGTGTGTGTGTGTGTGTGCAAGCGCGCTTATGTTCAAATGCATGTGGAGGTCAGAGCACAGCCTCGAGGAGTCAGTTTTCTTTCACCATGTGGGTTCCAAGGATCAAACTCAGGTCATCTGGCTTGGCGGCAGGCGCCTTTATTCACTGAGTGATCTCTCTGGCCCACAACCCAGTCTCCCCTCCTCTTGAGACAGGGTCTCCTTGTAGCCCCAACTAGCCTGGGACTCACTATGTAGATCAGGCTGACCTCACAGAAATTTACCTGTCCTCTGCCATTAGGCCTGCCTTATTTTGCACAATGTATATCTGTGTCAGGATTTGAGCATGTGAGTGCAGTTGCCCTCAGAAATCAGAAGAGGGCATTGGATGTCCTGGAATTAGAGGTGCAGAAGATTGTGAGGTGTAACTGAACTTGGGTCCTTGGGCAGCAAGCCCTCTTAACTGCTGAGTCATCTTACCTGCCCCCATAAATGCTTTATTTATTCTGTCTCCTCAGAACCCAAAAGATGGCTTGCTACCTGCCAGGTCTCTGTACACATGTGTTGAATGGATAGAAGTTAGACTATGGGGAGAGTAGAGAAAGGGGTCTATCCTGTAGGCAATATGGATCATGGACGTTTATTTGGTATTTTGTCCATTCATTTCTGAGTGGGAATGCTTGGCCTAGCACTTGTGGAACTTTCATGTGCCTAGGATCCTTCTGAGGCTCTTGTTGAGATGCAGGCTCTGATTCTGCTGTCTGGATGGAGACTGCTTTTCTAACAGGCTCCTGCCTGAGGCTCACACTGCTGGTCCATGAATCACTTTCTGAGTGGCCAAGCTCTAGACCTCTTTGGTAGGTTGCTAAGAATGAACAAGCAGAGAAGTGGAGATTCATGAAGGAGGAAAGCAGGGACAAACTGGAGCAGCAGAGGCTCAGCAACTGAGGGGACAGAACCAAAGCATCCCAGGAGACAAGCTGTCCAAGGCACAGAGCAATGTCCTTTGTGTCACAGCCTAGAAGGAGAAAGGAAGTTCATATCTGATCGTGCTGACCTTTCCCATGGGCTGTTAGCTGAGCGGGAGGGTGGAGTGTGGGAGCACTAAGAAGCAGTCATTTTCTTCCCAGGAAGTACCCAGAATGCATTTAAAGTCAGACCCATCAGCTCTGTTGTATCATTTTCTCAACATTAATCTGCTCATGGGCAGGCTGGAAGGAGGATGCGAGATTCAACCAGCGTAAGACAGAGGGCTGAAGATGTGCTAAGGGAGCTGTTAGCCTGGCACGGGCAGCACAGGACCCTGCTGCTCTGCCCTGTTCTCAGGGAGCTGCAGTGAGGAGACGTATGTGACTGCCTTAATCACACAAGGACTCATCTATGTACATTTGCATGCACTGAATGTAATGTATATATTTACATAACTTTTCAGAGTAACTTTCAGTGCTCTACCTACAATCCTCTGACCTTTACCCTTGTCCCATACTTGACTGATTTCCATCTACCCCAGTGTCTGCTACTCTGCCTGAAAGCATGCCAGGCTAGCCATACCAGGAAGCCAGTGGCCCGAGAGCATCATTCAACCAGTAACTAACAGGAAAGGCCCAGTAAATACCCCAGGGTGGGTGGACTCCACTTGCTCCCAGAGGAATGAAGCCTGGGTGGCCACTGTGCTAGCTTGCATGGCAGGGCTCCGTGTGAATGGCCTTCTATCTACCTCAAGTTTTCACAGCCTTCCTGGGAGTTTTCTAGGTCTCCTTACAAGTAAACAGCCTGTTCTCAAATCCTTGCTTCAGGCTCTTCTGGGGGATTCCAAACTGACATGTCTAGTTATGAACTCAGGTGCCTGCTATAGCAAGAGGTTCAGGCTACTTACTGTTGGGGAGCAGGTCTTTGCTACAGTATGGGGTTGGAATCAGATGTTAGAGATGTCGGGAAGGATATTTGTTGGGATCAAAAGGAGAAGGGGAAAAGGGACATGGTGATTTGAAGGTCTGAAAGTCACAGGGCTCCAGCAGAGGGTCGGGAAGAGACAGTGGAACTTTAGAAGCCAAATCCTTTTTATAGCGTCTTGTAGAGTTCAGTCAGAGGTTTGCCTATGAACTGAGGGAACACTACAAAGCCAGTAAGAGGTCTACCGTAGGACAATGACAAGTGGATCTTCAGTTAAACAGGATCCAAATGAAAAAAAAAAAAGAAAGAAAAGCATTCCCAAACACATCCCCTTCTTTGGTAATGCTGGTATATACACAAATCCAGCAAGCATTACTCCCCCCTCCTCCTTCCCTTCCTCCTCCTCCTCTTCCTCCTCCTCCTCCTCCTCCTCCTCCTCCTCTTCCTCCTCTTCTGGATATTCTTCTTTTCCTTGGGTAGTCTTGTTTTAGGTTCTCAGCTATGTAGTCCAGGCTAGTCTCAAACTCATGATTCTGTTTCAGCTACCCATGTTCTGGGAGTCCAGGCATGTACCACCAAGCTTGGCTATACTTATTCTTTTAATGAAAATATTTATTCCATTCCAAAGGTAATTTCTGTTTTAAGGAATGTGGATATGGGTGTACATGCTATTTACAGTCTTAAATCATGAGACATTGAACATATTTTCAATTGAAAAGAGAGACTCACATCCAGAGATGACATATGCCTGATCACCAGTGTGGCCTTGCATGCAGCCACCATCAATAAATTACTACAGAATACACCAGAAATACAGAATGGCATGTATCAGCATGCCAGGTTAGATTTACAGTGTTCCAGAAAGTGACACGAGACTGAAGACCAGAATACTAGACTGCAGCCTGCAAGTGACTCTCCAGCTGAGCGTCGGAGTCACTGTGGTGCCCTCTCCATCCTGCACTTCTTTTTATAAAAATCTTGAAATCTTTGTTCATCCCCCTTTTCCACCCAGCAATTACAGAAGAGAAGACACAAGGTGTCTAAGATTTCACATAACCTTTTACACCCAATATTTTCATTGTCGTACAAACAAATCTCGAGCAGTCAGCGAGGGCTGTTTTGCAGCACCCTGGGGTGGCAAGGATCTGTTGACTGGATTTTTCCATTTTTGCCCTTGTGTCTTCTTTGGCACATTCATTCATCACCCTGTGCCCCTCACCCTGAGTTCCGGCAGGATTTGAGACATGCAAATTACAAATTGGTAAATAGCAACTTTGCATATTTTGAATAGGAAAGACTAGGAGATATTTCCCTCTCAGAGAAATCTGAGATGACGGAGACCAAAACCCAGGGCAGAGCCAAGGTCATAAGTACTTTCTTCAAAAATGTTTATTATGCTTATTAAATCCATTGTATACTGATGAATTCATTTGAATTATTTACATGGTCAACCTTTGAGACAATAACCTGATTTAATCAGAGGATTCAAATGTACCATTTCTCTTTGAAATCTGGAAATAGGGCCAGAGAGATGGCTCAGTGGGTAAAGGTGCTTGCCACCAAGCCTGATGACCTGAGTTCAGTTTCCTAGACCCATGTGGTAGAAGAGAACCAATTCCAGAAAGTTATCCTCTGACCTTCACAGTTGCACCATGACATCGTGCATGAGGATACACACACACACACACACACACACACACACACACACACACACACGCACACACACACACACACTGAAAAAATATAATTAACAAAAAGAAATCTGAAAATAGACATAAACTAGAAACATCAGGACCTCTTTCGTCTTTCTCTACAAATAGTGGTTACAAATCTGCCCTTGTCCAGCCAAATGATAGAAACCAAGAGAAGGTATATTTCTTAGGGCAGTTGATCAACTCCCCTGTGAGAACATGTTTCCTGGACACCCAAGTCTTGGGTGACAAGGGCCTCAGATAAAATTCTGTTTATCTGTAAATATCTGCAGTTTGACATGAAGACGTTTATCTGCTAAAGTTGCAGTGTAGAAGAAAAACCACATGGTAAGACTGGTTGGGGAAGATGGCTGGAGAGATGGCTCAGTTGTTAAGAGCACTTGCTGCTTTTGAAGAGGACCTGGGTTTCTGTTCCCAGCACCCACACCAGTTGGCTCACAACCACCCGTAACTCCAGTTTCTGGGGATCTGATGCCCTCTCCTGGCCTCCTTGTGCACTGCATGCATATGATACAAGCATGTACACACACACACACACACACACAAATAAAATTAATATCAACAACAAAAAAGAATAGCTGGATATTCATTAGCTTATGGGCCTGGTGAATGATTGCATTGGTAAGAGATTTTTTTTAAATTTTTAAATTAATTTTATTTATTTCTGTATATGTATGAATGTACTGTCTGCATGCAAGTCTGTGCACCCGTGTCGTGCAACGCCGCGGAGGTCAGAAGAGGGCGTCGGACTCCCCTGGAACTGGAGTTCTCCTGGAATTGGAGCCCCAGGCGGTTCTCGGCCGCCATGTGGGTGCTGGGGATCGAACCCGGGTCCTCTGCAAGAGTGGTCGGCGCTCCCAACTGCTAGGCCATCTCTCCAGCCCCGGTAGGAGATTTTTTTTAGTTTTACTACTTAAATGAAAAGAAATCTTAAGTTTCTGTCAAGTTAAAAAGTATCACGGAAAAATAGAAAAAAAAGTATTACAGAGCTGGAGAGATGGCTGAGCTATTAAGAGTACTTACTGCTCTTGAAAAGGATCCTGGTTCAATTCCCAGCACCCACATGGCAGCTAACAACTGTCTGTAGCTCCACTTCCATGGGATCTAATGCCTTCTTCTGACCTCTGTGGGCATTGCATGAGATGGGTGCACTTACATACATGCAGCCAATACACTCATACACATAAAAAAAAATAAAAATATATTTTAAAAGCATCACAATATTATTATTATTATTATTATTATTATTATTATTTTGGTCTTTTTGAGACAGGGTCTCCCTGTAGCCTGAGCTGTCCTGGAACTTGCTATGTAGACCAGGTTGGCCTTGAACTCACAGAGATCCACCTGCCTCTGCCTCCCAAGTGCTGGGATTAAAGGTGTGTGCCACTATGGCTGGCTCAATTATTTTTAAAATCAAATTTTCACTGTAACTTGAATAAAGGAAATTGCTGTCTACATCTCTCCTTCAGGTTATTTATTTGCTTATTTATTTTTGATATCTGGTTGTCAACAAGGAATTTTTGTTAAAGATAAGTCTTGTGTGTTTATAAAAACAGACGCACAAATATTCTGAAAGTAGAGGCTTTCAGAGGTAAAGCGAACAGCTTGCTTCTTGAATATTTTATGAGATCTAGGTATTAGAATGAGGTTTCTGAAGCAAGAACACAGAGATCTAGGAACAAAGGAGATGGGATAAGGAAACAGATTGTGAATTAAAAAAAATATGAAGCGATCTTAATGTTGAACACGGAAATGGATGGTGTTGCTGTAGATAATTCCTAGTAAGGGCTCTAAAAGCATAATGATTTATTGATTGGATCGGCACTAATGATGTGCCCTGATTATGCATGAGTAAATAAGAGGCCTGATTTATGAGGGTGCAGTTGGATCTTTCAGATATATTTGGCCCAAGTCTACATATTAAAAATAAGTGAAGGCAATTATTTGAGCATTTGAGGAGAAGAATTCTCCCACAATGGTTTGGAGATAGTGTAGTGTGTTAGGAAAAGAGAAAAGATGGAAGAAAGGAAGGAAGAAAGGAAGGAAGGAAAAGGAAAAGAGAGGGAGGGAATGAAGGACATAAATTCTAGAGAGTTAAGGAGAAATAGGGAAATATCTCTCTTTTGAAGTTTTGTTAAGAAATAGCCCCTGCTTCCTAAAAGGAAGAAAAATAGGTTTCCAGGTGCTACTGGGGAGCAGTGCTTTCCTTAAAAAAAAAAAAACAAAAAACGAAGAAAGAAAATAAAGCAACATTATAGGAAATTGTCCTGTTAAAGCAACTACACATGGAGTGCGTGTAAGGAAATCAGTGTGTGTAAGGAAGTCATTACAGATAGGCTTTAAAAGGCTCAGAGAAGAGAGACGTGAACAGAAGCAATATTATCTCCAGCAAGCTCGCTCCCTTTCAGACAGCAGCCCAAAGAAGCTCACAGCTTCATTGAACAGGGCATTTGTCTCCCTGATAAAGACTCATCTTTTTTTTCTTTCAGGATATAAAACTTGTATTTAAATCAATTCAGAGAAGCACTCTGGCTTTAAACACACGCTAGTGGGGAGAGCCTATTTAATGAAACAGTATTATTTCGTTTTCAAAGAATGATCCTGCCAGAATCTCTGAGTTGAGAT
Organism: Rhizomys pruinosus; assembly: GCA_009823505.1. Taxonomy (NCBI): domain Eukaryota; kingdom Metazoa; phylum Chordata; class Mammalia; order Rodentia; family Spalacidae; genus Rhizomys; species Rhizomys pruinosus. Next base: position 501,540 of record VZQC01003400.1, read on the forward strand.
CCTGCATTCTTTACCTCAATTATAATTATAGATGAGTATGAAAGGAAGCATGTCTATTACTGTCATATTTATTCTTTTGACAGGTGTTATGGGACTGTAATTTGATGAAACGACTCAAAACGCAGACTCCCATCCAAAAATCATTTCTGTCACCAACTCGAGAGGTTTAGGACAAGTCTTCCAAGACGCCTTTTCACAGGTTTTGAGCTCTTCTAACATTTCAGAACAATCTGTACACGGGAATATGAGGAAGAGCTTGCCTTCAGGGCTCATACCTGGGGTTGAAAGGAAGGAAAGAGAAAGAAGGTTTGGCCAGCTGGGTGGGGTCGGATCTAGAAGCCGGCACTCAGTAGGACCCCGAGTCTCGCTGGCGGCCGGCAGAGGGCGCTCAGGCTCTGAGCGGAGGCGGGGCTGCGCTGGCTCTCGCTGCGCAGGCGCACTCGTCGCCGCCGCGACTGCGGCTTCCCGAGTTGGCGTCCGCAGGGAAGGAGGGTGAGCCGCGCGGGGCGGGCAGAGGGCGGGGGCGCGGGGCCTCTGTGCCTGGGATCACGCGCGCTACAGGGGCGGGCTGGCAAGTACCGGGGCTGCAGGCAGAACCCTGGTCTGTGAAGCCCGGGCTGCAGACCCCTTCGCCTGCCTGTGCCCGGACAGGGGACACCTGTCGCCGGAGCGGGAAGGGCCGGGGCTTGGAGGCCGCAGGGAGCCGGGGTGTCTAGGCCGCTCCTACGAAGCCGGGCCCTGGGGCGCCACATTGAGTCGGAGATGGGTACCCCTTCCTGTCCTAGTTCATCTGCGGAAACACCCGGTTACCTGCAGTAACCTTGACATAAAAAAATTAAAAGCCGGGTGTGGTGGCGCACATCTTTAATCCTAGCACTTGGGAGGCAGAGGCAGGCGGATCTTTGTGAGTTCAAGGCCAGCCTGGTCTACAGAGTGAGTTCCAGGAAAGCTGGGGCTACAGCGAGACCCTGTCTCGAAAAGAAAAAAAAAATCTCTGTTCTGTGTCTCAGTGTAGCCTAGTCTGGCCTTGAACCGTAATCCTCCTGCCTCAGTCTCCCAAGTGTACTGTGATTACTGGCCTGTGCCACCACAGCCGGTAATATTTGCCCATTTAAAGTGCACTTGTGGGGCTGGAGAGATGGCTCAGTGGTTAAGAGCACTGACTGCTCTTGCCGAGGACCTGGGTTAGATTCCTAGCACCCACATGGCGGCCAAGAACTGCCTTTAGTGCCTTAGTGCCCGGTGTGGTGGCCCACGCAGAGGTAGGCGGATCTTTGAGTTCAAGGCCTGCCTGGTCTAGAGTGAGCTCCAGGACAGCTGGGATTAAAGGGAGACCCTGTCTCAAAAACACCAAAAAATAAAATAAAATAAACTGAACTTTATGTGCACAGAATTGTGCCTCTGTTGCCATAATCGGTTTTAGAATATTTTCAGTGTCTTGAAAAAGAAACACCATTAGGTGGCAGCCTCAATTCCCCATTTCTTCCCATCACCCTGTGCACCAGGCAAGTACTTCTCTTCCTGCCATAGATTTACCAGTTCTGAACATTTCATAGAAATGGAATAAGTTATGTAGGCTCTGGTGACTTCTTGGACATTGCATACTTTCAAGATTCACACAAGTTGTAGCATATGTCAGCATATCATTTTTAGTGTAATGTTTCAAAGGTATACTGGTACCAGGTATTATCTCTCCATTCACCATGTGATGGCCGCTGGGACCCATTTGCAGTCCGTACTACACCTACCGACCTCTGGATATAAGGTAGCGGAGGGAAAAGCACTCTGCAGAAAGGGAGTGGTAGAGTATGTGTTTTAGGAAATATCCTTGGGTGGTGCATGGGCATAGGGTGGGAAAAGAGACTTATTAAGAGGTAACACAGGAGTTCAGAAGTAACATAGCTCAGTGGTAGAATGGCTGCCCACTATGCTCAAGCTCTTGGATTCTTTTTTTTTTTTTTTTGGTCTGTTCAAGACAGGGTCTCCCTGTAGCCCCAGCTGGCCTGGAACTCACTCTGTAGACCAGGCTGGCCTTGAACTCACAGAGATCAACCTGCCTCTGCCTCCCGAGTGCTAGGATTAAATGTGTGCGCCACCACGCCCCGCTGGATTTTTTTTGTCTTTTCGAGACAGGGTCTCCCTGTAGCCGGCTGGATTCATTTTTTAGCAACACCACACACACACACACACACACACACACACACACACACACACACACAATATGAATATGAATGCAGAGCTGGGGTTGTTAGTATTGAATGTTGTACCAAAAGGACTGAAGGAGGCTGGGGGTGGGCAGACCTTGAGAAGTTGGTTATGTGAGGGGACTAGGGGAGGCAGGAAGGATTGCTGGGAGAACATTATATATGCCAGATGGAGCCCTGGGGTGGGCAGGGGCAGGGAGCAAACCATTACTATTTTTCAACTTTTCCCATCAAGAAGAATAATTGCATATTTAAAAAATGGTTGGTGCAGGCTTAATTTAGCTTTTATCAGTGGTTAATAGGACATAATTTCTGGTCATTTTCTACAGTTCCCTTCTTTCTTTTTAAATATATGACTTCCCCCCACTTATTTTTAGGTTCCCTGTTTCAGGACACAGGTTAGGGAAAAGGACAGCAAGGTTACATAGGGCTGGAATCTGTCCTCAGCATCTGTGCCAGTTACCTCTTGACGCCCAAGAAATTCCCTTCGTGGCTTTCTGCCTTCTTTTTTCCTTTATTTAATCATATTCATATATGAATATGATTAAATAAAGGAAAAACCTGTCTCAAAACATAAGCAAAACCAATTTATATGGTTTTGTTTATGTTTTGAGACAGGGTTCAGGTTGGCCTCAAACTTGCTGTATAGCCCAGGCTGGGCCTTGGATTCTTAATTCCTGTTCCCATCTCCTGAGTGCTGAGATTACAAGTACATGCCACCAGGTCTGTTGGATTTTGTAGTGTGTCTGTGTGTGTGTGTGTGTGTGTGTGTGTGTGTGTGTGTGAGAGAGAGAGAGAGAGAGAGAGAGAGAGAGAGAGAGAACATCCACACATGGAAGCCAGAGGACACCCTTGAGAGTCGGTTCTTCCCTGCCACCTAGTGGGACCCGGGATTGTCAGGCCCTGTGTTAGTCATCTTCTGGCCCTGTTTAAAAAAAGGAAAAAAAATTGGCACCCCTTTTTCTATTGTAAATGACAGTAGTCTGACTTTTCTCTCTCTCTCTCTTTTTTTTTTTTTTGTCTTTTTTGAGACGGTCTCCTTTAGCCCCAGCTGTCCTGGAACTCACTATGTAGACCAGGCTGGCCTTGAACTCACAGAGATCCACGCCTCTGCCTCCCAGGTGCTGGGATTAAAGGCGTGTGCCTCCATGTCCTGTTTTTCTTTTCTTTTCTTTTCTTTTCTTTTCTTTTCTTTTCTTTTCTTTTCTTTTCTTTTCTTTTCTTTTCTTTTCTTNCCTCTTCCTCCGCCTCCTTCCCCTCCTCCTCTTCCTCTCTTTTTTTTTTTTTATTTTTTTTTTTTTTGTCTTTTCAAAAGACAGGGTCCGCCCTGTAGCCCCAGCTGTTCCTGGAACTCGCCCTGTAAGACCAGACGGGCCTTGAACCCACAAAGAGATCTGCCCACCTCTGGCTCCCTAGTGCTAGGATTAAAGGCGTTGTACCACCACACCTAGCATAAAGACATTCTTTTTTTATTTTTTGAGACAGGATCTCATATGTAGCCCTGAATGGGGTTGGGCCGTGGAAGCTGTAGATGTAGACCCCCGGGCTGGGCTTCAGACTCCCACAGAGATCCACCTGCCTCCTGCCTCCAGCCGCCTCTGCCCCCTGAGTGCTGAGATTGAAAGCATATGCCAGCATGCCCTGAGTTTTATTTTCATCTACAGGTAGAGAGGTGGTGTAATATCCTTGTGTTTCTGAAAAGCATGACCAAGGGTTTGTGGCTAGTCCAGTCAAATATGTTAATTAGTGAATATTATGGTTTTGCTTAAGCCCTGTAAGAGTTCCTTATGGATGGGGTCCTTAGCTCTGGTCTGGTAGAGTTCCTTATGGATGGGGTCCTTAGCTCTGGTCTGGTGGAGTTCCTTATGGATGGGGTCCTTAGCCCTGGTCTGGTGGAGTTCCTTATGGATGGGGTCCTTAGCCCTGGTCTGGTGGAGTTCCTTATGGATGGGGTCCTCAGCTCTGGTCTGGTAGAGTTCCTTATGGATGGGGTCCTTAGCTCTGGTCTGGTACAGTTCCTTATGGATGGGGTCCTTAGCCCTGGTCTGGTAGAGTTCCATATGAATGGGGTCCTTAGCTCTGGTCTGGTAGAGTTCCATATGGATGGGGTCCTTAGCTCTGGTCTGGTAGAGTTCCTTATGGATGGGGTCCTTAGCCCTGGTCTGGTAGAGTTCCTTATGGATGGGGTCCTTAGCTCTGGTCTGGTAGAGTTCCTTATGGATGGGGTCCTTAGCTCTGGTCTGGTAGAGTTCCTTATGGATGGGGTCCTTAGCCCTGGTCTGGTGGAGTTCCTTATGGATGGGGTCCTTAGCCCTGGTCTGGTGGAGTTCCTTATGGATGGGGTCCTTAGCTCTGGTCTGGTACAGTTCCTTATGGATGGGGTCCTTAGCCCTGGTCTGGTGGAGTTCCTTATGGATGGGGTCCTTAGCCCTGGTCTGGTGGAGTTCCTTATGGATGGGGTCCTTAGCCCTGGTCTGGTGGAGTTCCTTATGGATGGGGTCCTTAGCTCTGGTCTGGTAGAGTTCCTTATGGATGGGGTCCTCAGCTCTGGTCTGATAAGAGTTCCTTATGGATGGGGTCCTCAGCTCTGGTCTGGTAGAGTTCCTTATGGATGGGGTCCTCAGCTCTGGTCTGGTAGAGTTCCTTATGGATGGGGTCCTCAGCTCTGGTCTGGTAGAGTTCCTTATGGATGGGGTCCTTAGCCCTGGTCTGGCCTCCATTTTTCTTTTTTCTGTGCTAGGAGTTGAATCCAGGGTCTTGCACATGCTGGGCAGATGCTTTACCTCTAAGCTGCACCCCAGCTGTTGTCAGCATTCTTAGACATACAAATTTAGCAGATGTCAACGAAGCAAAATAAGGTTGTGGGCTTCAGAATCAAATAGACTTAGATTCATTTCCTTCCTTGCTGTGGACAGCTGTGGTCACCAGCAAACTGTAACCTCTCTGAGCCCCAGTTTTCTTACCTATAAAAAGACACCTCCCCTCTAATGTTGTTGTGTTTAATGAGGTAATGTTGAAAGCTGTCATCATTTCCAGGTACTAGTTAGCCTCTGAATGGGAAGGTCATCAGTTATGTCATCAGCTTCAAACAAGAATGTGAAAGAAGGCTCTGGATTGGGGAGATGTTGGTCCTCTCTGGTCCAGAGGCTAAGCCCTGAGCCTACGCTTAGAAAGGCCTTGCATGGATTAGCAGTGCTTATAGTATGTTGTTGTTTCTGTGCTTTTGTTTGTGTAGAGATGAATTAAATAACAGTCAGACAGCCCGAGATTGGGTGGCAGATTGTGCCTCTATGCTGAATTAATAGAGTACAAGATGGGGAAACAGACTTAATAATAATTTCATGGAGAAAGTGCTTTGAAGTGGCTGTCAGGGCCCCGAGGGTCTGAGCGGAGAATGCAGTCTAGGTCGAATTCCTTGAATTCGCAGGTCACAGAGTTGACATGTCATTGCCTGTGGGACTGCTCGGCGCACAGTCAACGGCTGTTCCTCCTACTGGCGGTGTGCTTGAGAGGGAGAGCGCAGAGGCAGCAAGTGGATTTCAGAGCTCTGGGGAGATGGTAGCATCTGCACCCGAATGCTGGACAGGGGACGACTGAGGAGCCATGCGAGTTGTCTTTGGATAAGGGAAACTGGACTTGCTGGTAGGTTTGGGCAGTGCTCAGACCAGGAGTAGACTTCTGCGGTAGATCTTAGCTCAAAGCTAAGAGGAGCATCGCCACAGGTGGAGAGAGAGTGGAGTGCTCTGCCAGGGGTGTTTCCTAGGTAACTTGATTATGAAAGTTTTCTACAGAAGTTAAAGTAACAGTACAATGTTCTCTCCTCAAACCCCAAATCTTACCATTCTGCCACATTTCTTAATCTTTCTCACTGTCTCTTCCTCTGTGTATTGGCTTTTGCTGAACTATAACAGTAATAGTTTGGCCGGGTGTGGTGGTGCATGCCTTTAATCCCAGCACTTGGGAGGCAGTGGCAGGTGGATCTCTGTGAGTTCAAGGCCAGCCTGGTCTACATAGTGAGTTCCAGGACAGCTGGGGCTACAGTTGAGACCCTGTCTCAAAAACACCAGAAAAAGGCTGGGCATGGTAGCACACACCTTTAATCCTAGCACTTGGCAGGCAGAGGCAGGCGGATCTTTGTGAGTTCAAGGCTAACCTGGTCTGCAGAGCCAGTTCCAGGACAGCTGGGACTACAGGGAAACCCTGTCTCAAAAAGACCAAAAAAGAAAAAAAAAAATCAAAAAGGAAAAAAAATAAAATAAAATCAGTTTGGAAATAGTTGTAGAGCCAGTACCACCTCCTCTAAACACTTGTATTTGCATTTCCTAAGGATACAAACATACTCCAAGTAATCATAATATCAATATTATTCCTAAGAAAATTAAAGAATCGGACTAATTCACAGTGTCATTTGGTGCACAGCTGTGGAAATGTTTTCAATCAGGAGACTGATAGAGTGCTGTGACCATTCTGTGAGGAATAGCTGGAGGGGCCACACAGGTGGGTGCCCCCCAGTAATGCAGGCAGTAGCTGAGCTGGGCTAGAGAACGTGGGGTGATGCGGCATAGAGTAACACGTTGTTTTGAGGTTGCCACAGGTTTCCCTTTGAATGTGGCACAGGGCAGGTGGAGTGTGCTAGGTTAGTGAGGGCTTCTAGAAGGTGCCAGCCCCAGAGCTGGCGTGGAAGGTGAGAGTTGCTCTCTCTAGTGTGAGTGGGCCCCATTCAGTGCCTTTTTTTTTTGTCTTTTCGAGACAGGGTCTCCCTGTAGCCCCAGCTGTCCTGGAACTCACTCTGTAGACCAGGCTGGCCTTGAACTCACAGAGATCCGCCTGCCTCTGCCTCCCAAGTGCTAGGATTCAGTGCTTTTTTTTAAAAAAAGTGTGTGTCTGTGTGTGCGTGATGGGAGTTGCTTCCCTCCTTTGACTAGAGGGACTAGGGGAGGTAGCACTGGCGATAGAACTCAGGTTGTGAGGCCTGGCAGCAGGTGTCTTTAGTTGCTGAGCCATCTCTGGCCTAATTCCATCTCTTAAAGGCCTGACCGTAACTGAACATTTAAGTATATAACCCACTGTCTGTTTACTGCATTTCAAGAGAATTAGGAAACAAATTGGTAAAGGAAAATGGATTTACAGTTGGCCAAAGTGGGAGAGAATGAACCCAGCTCTACTTGCTCTGCGCCTGCGCCTGCGCCTGCACCTGCAGCAGTCTTACAACTTAGAGAAAAGCACAGGATAGAGACCAGAAGAAGCAGAGATTTGGCTGAAGACACTTGAATCTGCTGTGCGTGTGTTTGAGGGGGGCACTTGGCTTCGGGTTGTCACCGTTGCTTCCACAGAGAAGGATTAACTTTTTACATCTTCCTAATTACATGACTAGAATAAAAGGCTGAGCCTCTCCTAAGTAAAAAATTCTCTTGCTTGATGACCTTTGAACAGGAAGAGCGACTCTTTGTGGTCTAGCAACTTCAGGTCTTCACATAAGAGGCAGGGCAGGGTTTTGGCTTCACAGACTTCGGACTTGCCAGAGTTATGTGACCCATTCCATGTAATAAGACACACACAGGGGCTGGAAAGATGGCCTAGCTGTTAAGAGCACCGACTGCTCTTGCAGAGGACCTGGGTTCGATCCCCCCAGCATCCACATGGCGGCTGAGAACTGTCTTTAACTCCAGTTCCAGGGGAATCCAACACTCTCTTCTGACCTCCGCGGCATTGCATGACACGGGTGCACAAATCTACATACAGACAGTACATTCATACACATAAAAAATAAATTAAAAATTTAAAAAGAAGGCAAACTGAATAATTCCTTAAAAAAAAAGATACACACAACATAGATACATACACACATACCCCTTGTATTGGTTATAGTCCTGTTCCTTGTCAAGGCTTCTGGCAGTGTGGACACTGTACCCCAATGTAGCTGCTGCACATTGCCCCATGTAAGCCTCAGTTTACCTGGACTCAGCTTGAGAGGTGGGAGATGCAGATGCAGCCAGGGCAAGGCCCTGCAGACTCGCCCCTTCCAAGCTCTGCCCTGCTCTCACCACCCCTGCCAGCTCAGCATTTTAACCAAATCTTTATTTACTTGGTACATTTTTATGGACATTCCTTAAAAAAAACTTATTAAAGAAAACTTATTAAACATAATACCCATGAAATTGTGGGTTTTTGATTACTTATATAAGTAAATATAAATCATTATGAAGAAAAGATGTCAGTGAGATCATAGACTGCTTAAAATAACTCAAAACATCTCTTCCACATTGAGAAAAGTTGCCAGAATGATGGGGTGTGGGTGCGGATATTAGGGAGTTTGGAGAGGACAGGAAGCCCAGAGATTTCTGTTTCAGAGTCATTCTGGCTGTTGAGTACAGAATAGATAGTAGGAGGCCAGCTCAGTTCTGTGCAGCTGAGATAGCTGTGTCTAGGCTGGGAGGAGAGATATTTAAGAGACATGTGGAAGTAGAGTTTAATAGGATTTCAAAGCCAGTGGCCTCGGGATTGATGAAAAGCAGGAGTTAGGATGACTGTGCTGATCTTTGGTTGCCTGGGAGACAGAATGAGCACAGAGGCAGGGGGCTGGGTGGACAGCTAAGGTCAAATCCAAAGGGCAGATAAGAGAAGCATATTTCAGGGTCATAGGGTTTGACCACAGTAATGGTGTTGTGAGGTTCATTGCCCCTTAAATAATAGGAAACCCACACTTTAAATTAAATTAAAACATTTTTAGTTTAACTCTTCTAAGTGGACCCACACTTGTATTCTCTACTAGTTATTACTGAGAATGACTAAGTATTATAATTGAGCTGAAAATAATCTTCCGCCCATACTTGCTGGGTTGGTTACTAAGTATTGCTTGGGTTTTAAAGCAATGAAACAAAGTTGTGCTCTTTCCAAATGTTAATTTTGAGGACTCCAGATGGTAACCATCTGTTCTGGGACTAGCATTTTACAATATTTGATTAGCACTTTATATAGTGTGGGGAAGCCTGCCAGGGGAGCTGCCCGTCCTGCTGGGACTGTGTGCTGTATCTTCTATGGCTGCCCTTCAGGATCTTGGCCACTACTACGATTGGGGCTCACTGCACGTGGGGTTCTCCTCTGTTGCTTGGATTAAAGCAAAGCTCGTCAGGGTGGTGAGCAGGATGAATTTAAGGAGCCCTGTCCTGTTTAGCATTCTTTACAGCTGGAACCATTGAAGCGTGTCATGGAATGTTTTTTATTTTTAGACGTATCCCAGACTGGCCTAGACCTCCACATCCAGCTGAGGATGATCCTGAACTTCTGTCCTTCTTCCCAAGTGCTGGGATTATAGGCGTGTATGACCATGGCCTCTGTCTGAGTGCTGGACGTTGAACCCAGAGCTTCCTGTATGCTAGGCAGGCACTCTGCCAACTGAGCCACACTCCTGGCCTCCTAGAAGTAGAATTTGAGAATCAGGATCTATCAGAACATTTCATGTTGATGGTGACAGCTTCCAACCCAAGCCATATGGGCAAAGAGGACTAAATGATCAGGCTACTGAGAGTTCTGGGACCAGGGCTTCCTTTGGGTGAAGGGTTATAGGGCTCAAGTGAGTTCTTTGGACTTGTTTCTAGCAAGGTCCCAGCTCCTGCTTGAGCTCAAGGAGAAGCAAGTGGCATCCCTGAAGGACTTGTCAAGTCTGGTGGTAAAGAAAGCCTTTCCCTGTCCCTCCTATAGCAGCGGGACTCTGGTTGGACAGTTGCCATCTGTGCCATCTCTGAGCTCATGGGTCCTGGGCTCTGATCGATTGGGCAGGTTGGGCTGGTGTGCACTGTGAGTTGCACACATTATTTGGAGGGAGAGCGGATGACACAGGCAGGCAGGCAGAGCAAGAGCCGGGAGAACACGGAGGGACCGGCCAGCGTAGCTGTGGGGATAGGGGGATGTTGTCGCTGGGAAGATAGTTGCTGGAAGTAGAGCAAAGGAGCCTCTGAACCCAGCCCTTCAAGTCGCTCCTGTTAGTGCAGCCGCGTCTGGTAGATTTCTCTTGGCAAAATATTCTCCCCCTCCCTCTCCTTCCCTCTACCCTCTTACTTTAAATGTAGCGCTAGGCACTAATCTCTGTCTTTGAGCTCCTCCATCTGGCACACGGGGAGCCTCTTCCGTATAGTCTGGAAATCTGTACTGGAGAGATAATGCGTCCTGATCCACAGAGTGAGTACTGCTGGGGGCTAGCTACTGCACGGAAGCCGGGGCCTGGGCTCAGCCTGTGGGGAGCCTCTGCATGGAGACAGACTGATTCCCTCCATCCCCAGAGAGTGATAGTCTGGAATTCTTCCCTGAGAAAGACATGGAGCTGGAGCCAGAAGGATCCTTCCACTGAAGGGCTGGGAAGGGAGCCCTGTATGCAGGGAGCAGCCACGCAGAGGTGCACAGGGGCGAAGGGGCAATGTTGATGGCTTGGGGATTCTGAGAGAAATCCCAGGGATGACTCGGAGGTACTAAGAACAGTGTGGGTCAGAGCTCACTTGGTGTCAAGTGTGGAGGAGAAGGAGTGACAGTGGGACACCGGGCAAGGCTGTGGCAAATATCAGGGCTGGGGGCTGCTCAGTGGATGGGTAATAAGCCCTTATGTTCTAGAACCTACCACTTAGAAACACCTATACTCTTTTTCTTCAAAAAAGGAAAAAAGGTAGACCCAGTAGAGGGCTCGTGTGAGTAAAAGAGCCTGTGCAACCTGATGACCAGAGTTCAAAAGCCAGCCCACACATGATAGGAGAGAATTGAATTCTGTCCTCTAGCCTCCGTCCACATGCCGTGGCACACACATACGCAGGTATACAGACACTAGATGAATGAATACAGTCTAATAAGAATATATGAAGAGCTGGGTGTGGTGGCACACACCTTTAATCTCAGCACTAGGGAGGAAGAGGCAGGTAGATCTCTGTGAGTTCAAGGCCAGCCTGGTCTACAGAGCAAGCTCCAGGCCAACTGGGACTAAAAGGAGATTCTGTCTCAAAAAAAAGAGAAAAAGTTCAACTAGGTTGTGGATTCTTTGGTGAGAGCACATATGATATAGATATAGATTCCTAGCACTAGGGAGGCAGAGACAGGTGAATCTGATTTTTGAGGTCAGCTTTGCCTACATAGTGAGTCCCAGATTAGCCAGGGCTATATGGTGAGACCTTGTCTCAAAATAATAATAAATAAAATAAAAATGTAGACTCTGCCGACCAGGCAGAGTAGTATATAGCTATAATCTCAGTACTCTGGAGAGAGGCAGGTGGATCAAGAGTTCAAGGCAAATCTTAGCTATTTAGCAAGTTTGAGGCCTCCCTAGGAGGCATGTTTCAAACTAGACCCAACTGGGGCTGGAAAGATGCCTCGGTGGTTAAGAGGACTGGCTGATCTTGCAGAGGACCTGGGTTCTATTCCTAACACACATGACAGCTAACAACTGTCTGTAACTCCAGTTCCAAAGGATCTGACGCCCTCTTTTGACCTCTGTGGGCATTGTGGACATAGGTGCGTCTACCTACATGTAGGCATTATACTCATAGACATAAAGTAAAAATAATAAAATATTAAAAAAACCAAACCCAACCAAAACAAAATAAACAAAAAAACAAAAGGGCTGTACAGCATGTTTGAGGAGCTAGATATGCTTAATCTGATTTAAACATCACACAATATAAACTTGTTTTGAAATATCAATAACCCATAAATGTGTATAATTCTTATGATTTATGTATTAGTTCAAGAACAAATTCAAGCCGGGCGTGGTGGCGCACGCCTTTAATCCTAGCACTCGGGAGGCAGAGGCAGGCGGATCTTTGTGAGTTCAAGGCCAGCCTGGTCTACAGAGTGAGTTCCAGGACAGCTGGGGGCTACAAGGAGACCCTGTCTCGAAAAAAAAAAAAAAAAAAAAAAAAGAACAAATTCAAGTTTTATGTAAAAAAAAAGTATGGATTCTGCAAACACAAAGAGAGCATGGTCCATTAAAAAAAAAAAAAGCACAGAGGCAGGCAGATCTCTGTGAGTTCAAGGCCAGCCTGGTCTACAGAGTGAGTTCCAGGACAGTCAGAGCTACAGGGAGACCCTGTCTCAAAAAGACAAAAAAGAAAAAAGCAACTGGGCAGTGCAGAGAAGGCTGCACTGTGGAGTGGAGAAAGCAGGTGAGCTGGGGTAGGGGTACGAAGGGCCGCGAGGCTGTTTAGGGGAATGGATGTTTGCTCTCCTTACGGTTATGGCTTCTCAGGTGTGCACATGTGAAAATTTGCCAGACGATACATTTTAAATATGTACATTGACTGTACGTCAACAGCACCTTTTTATTTTTTTAAAGTGGCCTCTGGAGCCAGACCATCAGAATTCAAACCTCAGCTTTACTTTCATCAGTCACGTGAGCTTAGGCAAGTTACCAGACCTCTCTGTTCTTGGCTTTTCTGTTTGCATCCATTATATGTCAAATGAATACCATGGCTTAGTGTTCATTATTATTAGTGACACAGTAAAATGAAATCATGGGCCCAGTTCTGCCTTCACTGTGGTGACTCCATGGATTACTACTTCCTGCAGAGCTCCTATGTGTATGCACATCTGCTTAGCATCTCTTTAACATGCACATGCAGGCTAGAGTCTAGCGAGGCCCAAGACACTGTTTCTGACAAGCTCCTCTCTTGCCTATACTTCTGTCCTGCGACCACACTGAGTAGCCACGCATGGACCTTAGGACATGATGTCCCCACACATTCTAGTGCCTGGCTATCTTCAGCCCTGATGGCCACGTGGGGTGGCCTACTACTTATCCCCTCTCTTCACTCTCCACTGGAAGTAGAGCTCCAGAAGAAAAGGCACCAGGGCTGAGGATATACTTCTCCCCCATACTTGCTCTGAGTCCTTGTGGGCTTGCTCTGGGCTGAGGCATCCACAGGCTGAGCACCCAGTCCCAGCCCAGGTGTGGGCTCCTAGGGTTGGGCTGCAGGGGGACCTGGTCTCTGTGCAGTTGCTTCACAGAGGGTTAGGACTGAGTCAGGGCCACTATAGAACTTGCCTGATGTCTGAGAAAGTGATGCTCTGTGTTTTCCAGGAAGGGACCCACAGATGGCCCCACTGCCAGGGGCAGAGCTTGTCCAGAGGCCGCTGCAGCTCTACCGCTATTTGCTGCGTTGTTGCCGGCAGCTACCTACCAAGGGCATCCAGGAGCACTACAAGCATGCTGTCAGGCAGGTAGGAACAGGCTGAGCCAGGTCTGGGTGCCTGCCGGGGCCAGGGGATGGAGTACAAGGGCAGGTGGGAGCAGGTCTGGAAGTTTGGTAATTGTCACTGGAAAGGTGGGCAGCCGGCCCGTTTCTGGCTTCCATCTGTGAAGCAGAGGCTAGCGACATCAGCTGCCGTGAAGACAGTGTGCTGAGGCCTGAATGAGGCGGCACGGTGGCTAGTCACACAGACTGGGAGGTGGTGGTGGAGATGGCTCGGTTGGTAAAGTGTTTGCCGTGCAAGCATGAGCACTGAGCTCGACCTCCCAACACCCATATGAAAAGCCACGATAGTGGCCAGGCTTGTAGTATCAGTGGTGGGAGGGCGGAGACAGAAGGATTGCAGCCCCAGGTCCCAGCGAGAGGGCCTGCCTGAAAAAAGAAAGTTTCACGAAACAAAAAAAGTAGGGAGCTCTGGATTAACGAGACTGCAGAGATGAGACAACAGAAGTCATGAGGCCAGATCCTAGATTAGAGAAAGAAGCAGCCTGTGCCCTCATGGGGCAGAAAGAGCGTGAAGCAGAAAGAGCGTGAAGCAGAAAGAGCGTGAAGCAGAAAGAGCGTGAAGCAGAAAGCAGGCTTATGCCCTAACTGGGGGGGGGGGGGGTTCGGATGCAGAGAGCAGGCTGTGGATTTGGGGATTTTTCTGAATTGCCTGCCATGGTTGTCAGAGGATCCCCTTGTTGTTAGGGGGCACACAGTGAGGCTTTTAGGTGATAAGGCCATGATCCCTGCAACTTACTCCAAATGCTCCAGAAAGCCTTCTGTGTGTACATTAAAGAGACATTATAGAACCAGGTGAGTCTGCTTGAGGGTTCTCTATGCATTCTTTACCATCAGCCTATAAGAAGTTATTTCCAAATAAGAGTTAACAATGAAAATTTAAGTCGGGCATATTGTCTCACACCTTTGATCCTAGCTCTTAGGAGGCAGAGGTAGGTGGATTTCTGTGAATTCAAGGCCAGCCTGGTCTGCATGTCAAGTTCCAGACCAGCTGGGACTACAGGGAGACCCTTTCTCAAAACAGCAACAAATAAAATAAAATAATACAATTCATACAAGTAGGGAAAGTCAAAGAGAAAAGCATCGGGGTGTGGTGGTGCACACCTTTAATCCCAGCACTCGGGAGGCCAGCCTGGTCTACAGAGCGAGCTCCAGGCCAAAAAAAAAAAGAAAAACAGAGGTAGCAATAGAAGGCTGTGGGAAACAGAGAAGGGAATAGTAGCTTTGGGGGAGTTGGGGCCGACTTACTTTCAGGAGTGACCGTAGAGATGTGGAGTATAGAAGACGGAGGGAAGGCCTTTTGAGATTCACTACATCTCAGAACCCGAATCCCGCATGTCGGTCAGAACTCTGGCTGGGTTTCCTGCTCTCCTGGTCCCATGCCTTCCCTGCCTTCCCCATTGTTTCCCAGCACCAGCACCTAGTGGATGAGAAGGCCATCCCTCCTGTGTCAGAGCTCAGAACTCTGGTGAGAGCAGATTCCTGCAAGGAGCAAACAAGGCCATGATCACGTTCCAGAATGACCCAGAGGCCATTCTTTTCATAGGCCTCACCTGCAGCATCACCAGCTTTACAGTAAAAAAGATTGGGCAGAGGCATGCAGATCTCTGAGATTGATGCCAGCCCGTGTACTTCACAAGTTCCGAAAGTTTTAGGTCATCTGGGGGCTATGGGGAGACCCTGTCTCAAAAACCAACCCCCCAACCCCTCCCCAGAAAACCAAAATGTACGCAAAAAGATTAGGATTCAAAGGCACAGCAGTGGGGTTGGTTGGCTCTCTTAAGCTTCATATCTTCATCTTCAAGTAGGTGCTGGGCACCAAGCATCCCACAGCCTGTTCTGGGGTTGCCAACCTTGTGAACTTTGCTTGGTCATGTTTCTTTATGTTGAAACTTCCAGAGTTTCCGGGTTCACTCAGATGAAGACAACCCTGAGAGAATCCAGCAGATTATTAAAAGAGCTATTGAAGATGCTGATTGGATCATGAACAAAGTAAGTGCTTGGCTCCAGCCACTGGGGGGGTGGGGATGCTGTAATCTCTGCAGCCACTAGGAGGCACCCGCACAACACAGTTGAGAACCAAGACCTGCGGCAGCCCCCACCCTAGCAGGAAGACGATCTCTTTGTTGCATTCATTTTCTGCAGGGTGAGAGGGCCACCCTTAATCCTGAAAGGCAGTTCTCTACCTAGCAGTGCTGAGTGGACCGAGATGGGCGAGATGGGCGCAGGAAAAGAAGTTTCTACTTCTGGCCACCGCATTGTTAAGGCTGGCGTGGAGGGAAGCTGACTTGGGGTGGCTTCCTCAGGGGGAGTTCATGGTGAGGCAGGTGGAGGAAGGCAGTCAGGAATATAGTTGGCATTACAATGACCTAGAGAACTGGAGTGTGTCCCCCGCTTCCTGTCCTGACTCAGTAGCTCCAGATTTGGGGTTCAAAATCCATTTTCTTTTTGGGGGGGTCTTTTTGAGACAGGGTCTTCCTGTAGTTCCAGCTGTCCTGGAACTTGCTTTGTAGACTAGGCTGGCCTTGAACCCACAGAGATCCACCTGCCTTTGCCTCCCAAGTACTAGGATTAAAGACGTGTGCCAACACGCCCAGCTTCAAATCAATCCTTCCTTCCTTCCTTCCTTCCTTCCTTCCTTCCTTCCTTCCTTCCTTTTTTTTTTTTTTTTTTTTTTTTGAGACAGGGTCTCCCTTTAGTCCCAGCTGGCCTGTAGCTCGTGCTGGGATTAAAGGCATGCACCACCACACCTGGCTTAAAGACGGTTCTTAGCCACCATGTGGGTGCTGGGAATCAAACATCAGTGCTCTTAACTGCTGAGCCATCTCTCCACCCCCAAACATCTATTTCCTAGAACTCAAGACTGCTTAGCTAGTGCACAAGACCTGGGACCTGTCCCCAGCACAACAAAAATAAATAGAAAAAAACCACCATCAGCAAGTGGCTGAGGGTCCCTGGGTTTTGAGAGTCATCTGCCTGAAATTTTTATATAAACAAGACTCTGCTTGAAGAGAAAGCACGGGTGAGCACCATGTTCAAGCACTGGTGAACACCATGTTCAAGCACTGGTAAGCATTGGTGGGCACCACGTTCAAGCACTCACTGGTAAGCACTGGTGAGCACCATGTTCAAGCACTGGCGAGCACTGTGTTCAAGCACTGGTGAGCATCATGTTCTAGCACTGGTGAGCACTGTGTTCAAGCACTGGTGAGCATCATGTTCTAGCACTGGCGAGCACTGTGTTCAAGCACTGGTGAGCACTGTGTTCAAGCACTGGCGAGCACCGTGTTCAAGCACTGGTGAGCACTGTGTTCAAGCACTGGTGAGCACCACCAGTCTCCCTGTCATCCTCCCTACAGGCCCTTGGCTTCCTTTTCCACTAAGGAGTCTGAGGTGATGGGCAAATGTTGAAATGTCACCACCTCCCAGAAGCCCCTGTAGGCAGCCATGTGACATGACTAGATTCCCAGAAGCCCCTGCAGGCAGGCCATGTGACATGACTAGCTTCCCAGAAGCCCCTGCAGGCAGGCCATGTGACATGACTAGATTCTCAGAAGCCCCTGTGGGCAGCCCATGTGACATGACTGGACTCCTCCCTCCCCTCCTGGCCTCCCTCACCCCTTTCTAATCTCCTTGTCTTGCAGTATAAAAAACAAAGCTGAGAGTCTGGAGCCCACTGTGAGATGTTGTAGAGACGTCTGAATCTGGGAAGGCTTTCTTCTGGAACTAATCAGCAGCAGCAGTTCTGGAATATTCTTTGGCCTTGTTTGCTAAGAGCAAGACACCGTAGAAGCAACTGGCATTTGCTCCAGCCGCTCTTCTCGTGACAGCGATGTTGCCAGCATCTTTTATGTTTGCTCTTCCGGCCAGGAATGATGTGAACGTTGGGGAGAACTTGGTGGGTTTTTGTTTTTTCTCTGTGTTTCTCATTTTTGTTTATCTGTTCTTTCACTTTGCTCTGAAGGCCATCCATGTATTATGGAGGTCCCTTTGCCATTCTTTGAGCCCCAGAGCAGATGTCCCTTCAGGTGACCGGCCACACAGAGAAAAGAGAGTGGGCTTCAGAAGCCGGCAACGGTGGGTCTGAATCCCAGCACACACATGGCTTCTCTCAAGTGCCGCCTGAGAACGTTTCCTCCTGTGAGGATTGTGTGACATGAGGCTGGAGTGCCTAACATAGGCCTGGCCCATAGGGAGCCTGTGAGGGCGCTGCTCGGCCCCTCCCCAGCTCCCGCGCTGCCCTGCTACACACTGCATTCTCGGTGACTTCTCTGTGAGCTTGTCCTGTCCCAGCTCAGAGCCCCACTAGTCCTCCTGACTGTGCCATGCTATGCTCAGCAATCTGCCAAATCACTGCCCCATCCCTCCATGCATAGAGAAGCTCTGGTCCTCAAGATGATGAATGTATGATGTGTGAGACTGGGAAGAAAGTCAAAGCAGGCAGAGCAGACGCTCCGGCAGGTTGAGGCTCCTGCAAGCCTGCAGTCTGTCTTCATTGGCCTCAGGAAGAAGGAAAGTGAGGGAGAGGAGAGCAGGGCCAGGGGAAGTGGCCTGGGTGCTAAGTAGCCAGAACATTCAGAAAAGCCCCACTGGGAGGCGAATATTCCCGGGATCACTCTGCCAACGGGACGAGCAGTACTGTTCATGTCCTTGTACTATGTGAGCTAACAGGACAGCTGTCTGTGCAGAACTCACTAACAAAAATGAAGTAAATGTATCAATTTGGGAAAGCTCAGCTTTTTTTATTCATTTTTTTGACAATGTCTCACCATGCAGCCCAGGCTGGCCTTGAACTTTCAGCAGTCTGCCTTCCATGAGCTGAGATTACAGGTAGGTGCCATCATACCAACTTATTATTTTTAAATATATTTTATTAATTTTATTTAATTTTATTTTATTTTTGAGACAGGGTCTCCCTATAGCCCTAGCTGTCCTGGAACTCACTCTGTAGACCAGGCTGGCCTTGAACTCACAAAGATCTGCCTGCCTCTGCCTCTAGAGTGCTAGGATTAAAGGTGTGCGCCACCATGCCCGACTTAAAGATGGTTCTTAGCTGCCATGTGGGTGCTGGGAATCAAACTCAGGTCCTCTGCAAGAGCAGACAGTGCTCTTAGCCACTGAGCCATCTCTTTAGCCCCCTACATTTATTTATTTATGTATGTGTATACGTGTGGGCATGCGCATACCATGGTGCACATGTAGACATTAGAGGACAGCTTAACAGAAGTCAGTTTCCTCCTTCCGTCATGTGGGTCCCACGGATTGAACTCAGGCCATCAGACTTGGCAGCATCCACCTTTATTTACTAAGCCATCTTGATGCCCCACATTGCTTCTTGATATTCCCCAAACTTCAGTAGTTCCCCTGCTGTGTGTTGTCATACAAGACTAAGGACTTATGTGAATCAGACCCTCACTTCCCAGAAGGGATCGTTCTACAGAGAAAGCAGGTGCTGGGCCCACTGCTGGACAGCAGTGGCTGAAGCTAGGTTTTCCCCTCTGGTGAGGGCAAGCCTCAGGGCGCAAAATGGAGTCATCGCCCATCTCCACTGCTGTTATCCAGCCCCTTTGAACACAAGGACCAATCACTGATTGGCAAGGATGACTCATGATCATGGAGCAGGGTGGTCATATTCTAAACCCTTCAGCAAGTGGAGGCAACCAAGGCTGGGGGAGACTTGGTGTCCTTGTTCTTGACTGGCTCTGGGTGGTTGCATGGCCTTTACTTTGCTAGCAGGGTCTTACTCCTGACTTACACTAACTTGTGCAGGTGTTACTTGGTCAGTGCCCAGCTTTAATATGAGGCTGGCCTGTGAGGAGACCAGCAAGGGCTCCATTGATTACCATTGATTTGGCTGTTCTCTACCAGCCCAGGATACCAACAAGGGGGTGGCTTGGTCACATGAGGCATAACCATAGACGACATACATAGAGGCCCTGAGTTGGGGCCTCTCCCATCAGCAATAGCCATCTGAGGATCTGCCTTCAGACTCCACCTGCCTGCCCTGCATGGATCATAAGCATTGGCAGGTTTGAAATCATCCAGGGCCCTCAGCCTGCAGTGTACATAGTTGAAGGCTTATAGTCACCTCTAAGCAAATAGGAGTTGAAGACTTGCTGAGCTAGAGTCAGGCAGTGTGGCCTGCTAGGGTGGGCCCGGAACAAGATAAATTTAAACCCCAGCTTCTCAGTATTAACAGGTGATTTGGGGCACATTCATAAAGCCTCATTTTTCTCACTATGATGAGATGCCCAAGACACAGGGTTCTGAATTGGGCATGGCACACAGAGGGACACTACCTTTGGTCCTTGGCCTTGCTTTATCTAATCAGGACCCTTCATAGCAGGTTCCCCTCCTCCTGGTACTCACTATACAAGCCCAGTGCCAGAGGAAAAGTCTGGTTTCTGCCTCCACCTTGACTCATACTTACCTGTGATTATGTTGTCTTTCTAAACTGTAGTTAAATTAGAAAGTTTCTGGAATTATCTGTGCAATGAAAGCAGGGCCATTAAAAGTGCTCAGGCCACCTTTAAGAATCTGCCATGCTCATCTAGAGGCTGATTTTGTTGTTTTCTTGAAACAGGCTCTCTCTGTGGCCCCAAGTGCCCTGGACTTGCTATGTAGACCAGGCTGATTGATTCTTAGACACTCACCTGCCTCTGTCTCCCAAGTGCTGGGATTAAAGGCATGTCTTATATAGTCCACGCTGGCCTAGAAGTAGCCAAGGTTAGCCTGGAACTTTTGATCCCTCCTGCTTCTAGTTTCCAAGTGTTAGGAGTATAGATATGTGCTATCTGAGATAAATGAGAATCCAGAAAATGTCCTTTCAGATGCTATTTTATATATCCTAGGCCCAACTTCATCTTGTGATAAGTTTCATTTCTTTTGTTTTGTTTTCCCTGAGACATACCAGGAGGAAGTAAAGGATCAGTTTCATTTTACTGGCAATCATATGTGCCCCTGAAAGCCTGGCCCTAACTGCTGACTAGCTTTGATGAGTGATGAAAGCCCCGAGGGGGAATGACTGAAGCTGGGGCACATCTTTCCAGAGTGTTCCCTCTAGCAATTACCCCCTCCAGGTCACCCCCAAGATCTCAGTGGAACCTCCAAATGTTATGGGGTCACCATGGAGAGACCACTTGATGGACCATGTGGAATTTAAAAAATGATTTATTACTTATGGCTGGGCCTAACACTCAGCTTGGGAGGAGCATGGCCCTGAGAAATGGGTTACATAGCTTTTTTATTATTTTTTTAATTTTATTTATTTTTGTATGTGTATGAATGTACTGTGTGCATGCAGGTCTGTGTACCTGTGTCGTGCAATGCCTCGGAGGTCAGAAGAGGGTGTCGGATTCCCCAAGAAGTGGAGTTCTCCTGGAACTGGAGTTACAGACGGTTCTCAGCCACCATGTGGGTGCTGGGGGTCGAACCCAGATCCTCTGCAAGAGCAGTCAGCGCTCTTAACCGCTAGGCTATCTCTCCAGCCCCTACATAGCTTTTTATAAGTACAATAGCCAATCAAAATTAATATCAAAATATCAATCAAGGAGTAGTACAGAGAAAGCAACCCAATTACAAAAGTGAGAGACAAAAGTAATGATTAGCTAGGCATGGTGGCACATGCTTTTAATCCCAGCACTTGGGAGGCAGAGGCAGGTGGATCTCTGTGAGTTCAAGGCCATTTTGGTCTACATAGTGAGCTCCAGGCTAGCTGGGACTAAAGGGACACCCTGCCTCAAAAATACAAAAAACTGCGGAGGCAGAGGCAGGCGGATCTTTGTGAGTTCAAGGCCAGCCTGGTCTATAGAGTGAGTTCCAGGTCAGCTGGGGCTACAGGGAGACCCTGTCTCGAAAAGACACACACACACAAAAGATTAAAGTCCAACTGGACAAAGCAGTCAGTTTTGGGGCATTTCTTACAGGAGCATGGACAACTCAAATGTCCTATCACCAAAAAGCCCATCCTAGCGTGGTACAGGAGCTGCTGGAGCTCACTGGGTGATGTGCAGGTTGCTCTGGGAGAATGTTCTCTCTCAGCAATTGTTTACTGCTTTTTTGATCTTGGTGGGGTGGGGGAGCCCTGTGTATCTTCTCAGATTCAGGAAATTCTAGAAACTTGTGAGTTATTTACTTCCTGAGTCTGGTGAGCCTCCCCCACCACCCCACTTCCTGAAGAGAATGTTTTGATTGAGAATATCCTGAATCCAAAGGAGCTTTTCTCAGTCATGAATGCACCCAGAAGGAGTGGTGATGAGTTCTTAGCTAAGTTGGGAGCAGATGCAGAGGACCACTGACTCCCCCTGCCCATGTCCCCCACCTCCAATGTGTATGTGCAAGCCGTGGTGCCTTCCAAGATCTGAGGCAAGTTCCTCTGACAATTGAGAGGATTTCTCCCAAAGCAGTGAGTCCATGATTATTTCACACATAAGCTGTGGCAGTTTGAACTAGAATGTCCCACGTGTTCTGGCATTTTGTCCCCAACTGGTGGCACTATTTTGGGAGATCTTAGAAGGTGTGGCCATGCTGGAGGAAGTGCGTCACTGGGGGTGGGCTTAGAGAGTTCCTAAAGCCTTGCCAGTCTCCAGTCATGCACTGCTTCCTGTGCCTACTGAAGATGTGAACCTCCACCTTCTGCTTCTGCTCAGGCACCTCCTGCCGCCACGCCTCCCTGTCACGATGAACTCTAACTCCCCTGGAACCATAAGCTCAAATAAACTCTCCTTTTATAAGTTCCCTTGGCCGTGGTGGTTCTATCACAGCAATAGAAAAGTGACTCCTACATAAGCTAAGCCCCTCACTTCACCTGCTGAACACGACTTGCTTTGTTTGTTTCTGAGACAATGAGTGACATGCTGATTATTCAGATTTCACTGTTTGCCAGACATCTTAAAAATGAGGTAAAACTGCCATTCAAGGCAACAACTGAGAACCTGCTACCAATGACAAAAAGTGAATTTCTGTCACAAGACAGTAGATTTGTTTTTTATTTTTCTATGTGTACAGGTGTAATGCCTGCATGTATGTAATTACATCATGTGCATGGGGTACCCACAGAGGCCAGAAGAGGGCATTGAATCCCTTGTACCTGGTGTTAAGGATGAGTGTTAGCAGTCGTGTGGGTGGATGGGAACTGCACCCCGGTCTTCTCCAAGAGCAGTCAGTGCTCCTAACCACTGACCCGCTTCTCTAGCCCCAGACCAATGGATTTTAAGATAAGAGACTACAAAAGGTTTAAACTATGGTTTGAATTTCCACATCTAGTTAACCAGACATAAGGAGCCTTGTCCCAGTGATCAGAGAATGAAAACAGAATGTGAGCTCTCAGCTGAAGGCTTTGGTTTTGTTTTGTCTTCTTTTGGACAGGGTCTTATTATGTAGCCCAAACTGGGCTCAAACTCATCATGCATCCCAAGTTGACCTGGAGCTCACAGCAATCCTGCCTCAGCTTCCCGAGTGCTGAGATTATGGGTGTGAGCCACCATACATGACTTTCAGGCAGAGGTTTTAGTTGGAAAGAAAGGGATTGAGGGAAGGAAACGGCCCTGAATGGAGAATTCAGGCTGTATTTTTACCAGGTGTTGGAGGGGTGTGGAGCTTGACAGCCCTGAGGATGTTAGTTATTTAGTTATTTTAGTTTTCCTTATAGCTTAAGACTTTCCCAGGTGAGATACAGATCAATGCCCAGTTTAACCCTGAGACAAATGGCATTATGTTTATCTGATGAGGTTTCCCTTGTGATAAGATAAAGGATTGGCACAGTTCATATATTGCTGAGCGGAGAAACCCAGTGAGTAACTAAGGAGTAAAGGTGTGAGAACCTATCTTCCTTTGTCCCCATTGGTCTCTTAATGTTATTTTATTGTCCCCCCCAGGATGTTTGTTTCTGTTTTGTGTGTATGGGGAGGCACATGCATGTTCATGTGTGTGCACAGGTGCATGCAGGCGCATGTATGTGTTGTGTATGTGGAGGCCAGCCATCAATGTTGGTTATTGTCCTTTGTTACTCTCCACATTATTTTCTTTTTTTTTCCCACATTATTTTCTGAGACAAAGTCTGTCACTGGACCTAGAGCTCACTGATTGACCAGACTGACTGGCAGCAAGCATCAGGGATATAACACTTCTCCCTCCTGCACAATGCTGGGCGTATCGATGGATGCCACTGAGCCCAGTTTTATATGGGTGCTGGAGATCTGACCATCTCCTTAGCCTTTTTCCTTAATATTAAGGAGGTAGTGATGGATGAAGATCCAACTTCTAGAATTACATCAGAGTTGCTTTGAGACTGTTGGCACTACATATTAGAGGAATAAAACCCAGAGGAATAGACTCCCGATCTAATGGGGACGAGACTAGTGGTGTAGGTTTGTGTCTGGGATGAGTTGAACACCACCAGTTAACAGCAACTTCACTTAGGAGTAACAGAGTATAGAAGACATGCTTCAGAAGCACAGGCTAAGAAAGAGTGACAGTCGCCAGAGGTGGGAGAAGTCAGGCAAAAATCAGGCAGAATTTGGTGTGAGCCCCCATAGGTGCCCCTTGATGAAGCCTCTCTGCTTCTTTGTACTTCTTGATATGAACCTCTGCTTGTCCCAGACATTGACCTAACTACCACAGATGGAATTCAGGAACACACACTCCTCTCTCTTCAAAGAAATCTAATGCTTCCTTATTCTTTGTTACAATATTGGCCAAGGATTTTAGTGAGAATTATAAGCCAGCTAGTTGCAATCCATATATATATATATATATATATTTAATGGTCTTGGTAAAGCTTTTAAGTGTGATTTCATAATGAACAAAGCCAGCTTAAGGAACAGGGTATGTAACTGTCCCTGGTGGCTCCTGCAAGAATTAGCCCTAGGGGCCACTGGGTGATCCAGCAGGTAAAAATGCTTGTCTCCCAAGTCTGACAACCAGAGTTTGATCCTGGAACCCACATGTTACTAATTTCCTTTTGCATGTTTTTACTCTTGTTGATAAAATAATTTAAAAATGGGGGCTGAAGAGATGGCTCAGTGATTAAGAGCACTGGGTGTTCTTGTGGAGGACCTGGGTTTGATTCTCAGCATCTGCATGGCAGCTAACACCATCCCCAGTTTCAGGGGAATCCAATGCCTTCTTCTGACTTTCACAGGCAATGCATGATATGGGTGCACTTATACACCTGCAGGCGGTACACCCATACACATAAAATATCAAGAATTTAAAAATGGAGCCAGGAAGAAGCTTCAAGGTAATTTTATTAGAGCGTGAGAGAAAAACAACAGCACAGGGCAGGGTGTAAATCCTGACAGATGCCTGGAGGAAAGCGATGAACAAGGAAGTCATTCATGCCTTCTGAGTTAGGGTTGGAAGTGGAGGTCTGCAAGTAGCTATGGGAAATGGGGTGGAGGGGTCTTTAGATAAAACAGTGAGTAAGAATACTTAGGATTTGGGTTAGAATCCAAAGAAGACATAACAAGAGAAAAGAAAACATTACACTTTTGAGTCAGAACTCAGAAAAGCAGGTGAACTTAGCAGGATTAAGTCTTAAGGGAGGGTACAATAGTATTTAATATTCTAATCTTTGAGGCAGATTAGAATGTCATATGTCTTACCCATGGGAGAGGTAGAACTCAATCCATACTTTTGACCAGGAGGAAGGAGTTTCCCTTAGCCTCAGCAAAGCCCCATACCTCCATCTTTTCATATGGTAAATGGAGGTGGGATCCAGAGCCCATCATGAGCGAGGGGTTGATCTTCAATGGCCTTCACATCTACTAATGTCTAGCTGCCTTACAGGAGTGTGAACAGGTTAGTCACACCACTGAAAGTTCCCACTCCCGGCAATTGAAACTGGAATTGGCCACAGAACATGGGGGGAGGACAGTTCATGAAAGCTCTGTAAGCTTCCCGGCCTCCATGAGAGAATATTGCTAAGCCTAATCTCATAAAGGTCTGGTGAGTGTAATCAACAATGCTTTGTTCCAAATGGTGATTTATTTATTTATATTTTTGTGTATGAGTTTTGCCTTTATTAGTTTTAGATATTTTTATTTCTTCAATTTTTTTCCAGGAGTGACTGAACAAAAAACTGTAACTGAGTTCCCATCATTATCATCATCATGGAAATGGCTTTAAGAGAAAACTGGTTAGATGATCCTCTTCCCACTTTCAGCTGGTAAATAGTTGCCATTAATAAAACAGACAAGCCCAGAGAATCTGTCCAGAATGCTCAAGATACGTTATGCAAAACAACATGCTGTTCACAGGGGGAACACCTAGGAAATTATTATGTGGACTTCTTGATTTCATCATACAAGACAAGCACAAAGCACCACCCAAGCCTCTGAGAACGTTGGACCATCCACCCTTGAGAAAAGCTTTGCTTCCTTTATCATGAGCACTTTTCCTCCAGCAGTCAAACATGCCTGTGTACATGATGTCAGTTCCTTTGATTCTGACGGTATCATCAGGGGGCGGCAGACCACATCAAAGGGATAGGAATTCAAGCCAGCAACAGCAGTGACTATGCAATCACCCAGCTGAGGAAGATGTGAGCATTCTTGGGATCTGGAAGCATTCCCTTCTCAGTGTCATAGATACCATAGGCCGCATGGCAGATAATATCCTGCACAGATACCTTCAAGCCTTGGTACAGGCCCTTAGTCCCATCAATTTGTAGATCTTAACCAGGCAGTCACCAAGGCCTTTGAATTTCCTTTCAGCTCCAGCTTTGCCAATATCAGCTGCTAGATGGGTACGGGCAAATCAACAGGGTACACCAAGCACAAGTATGTGGCCCAGCGGCACCACCTGATGCCAGGTTTCCTGCAAAGTAACACCCAAACTGGGTCCTCTTGTCCGCACCACCCAGGAAGATCTGCTTGTATTTATCTTTGAAGGTGAAGTCAAGAGCCTGGCTAAGGAAGGATCCGATGACACTGGCCAGGTTACCACACAGAAGGACAAGGCTCGCTGTTCCTTGGGGATATGAACCACACAGTCTATAGTGTCTTGCTTATCTGCTGTGATTTACTTACTGGTGTACTGCACTTGTAGCAGCAGCTTGACCTATTCTGTGGGCACTGCCATGGTCTTGGAGATAGCTGTAGCCAAGCCACCTGCCAGGAAGTTCTCGGTGGAGGACACAGCAGCATCTGTCATGTTGAAAGAAAAAGAACAGCCAGGCGGGTACAGGATAGGACTGTGCTGGCAACCAGCTTTGACTCTTGAACTTTGGAGTTTGCCTGCATGTATGTAAGTCCACCATATGGGTGCAATGCCCACAGAGCCAGAAGAGGGCATCGGATCCCCCTGGAGTTGGAGTTAAGGATGATTGTTAGCTATCATGTGGATGCTGGGAACTGAATCCTGGCCCTCTATAAGAACAGTCAGTACTCTCAACTGCTGGGCCATCTTTTCAGTCCCCAAATTTAGGGTTTTTTTTTTTTTTTTCGTGTGTGTTTGTATACTTAACAGCATGGAAGGTTCTCCTAAAGCTGGGGCCTCATTTAACATGGTCTTTAATTAGCCAAATCCCCATGTGCTATTGGTGTTTTTAGGATAAGGGCTTGGACTCCTGAAGCCCCAAGCTAGAGTCCACCACCAGTCTCCAGTATGCAATTAAAGAGGGAAATGATGCCAAAAAGCAGAGAAAGGAGATTTATTTAATGTGGCCACAATGGGAAGAGGAACAAATAAAGGGGTTCAGCTGTCCCCAGCAATAGAGACACAGCTCCACACCGCACCAGCAGCTGCCCGAGATGTTCTTTTTAAAGACTTCTCCCTTGGAGCTGGAGAGATGGCTCAGTGGTTAGGAGCGCTGACTGCTCTTGCAGAGGACCCAGGTTCGATTCCAGCACCCACATGGCGGCTAAGAACTGTCTTTAACTCCAGTTCCAAGGGAATCCAACGCCCTCCTCTGACCTCCTCGGCATTGCATGTCACAGGTGCACCAACCACATGCAGACAGTACACTCATACACATAAAAAAAATAATAATAAAATAAATTAAAAAAAAAAAAAAGACCTCTCCCAGACAAAACTGGGATTTGTAGTTTTAACAAAGAAACTAATTTCAGGATAAGCCACATATGAAGCAAAGTTGGATTTATTATTATTAGTAGTAGTAGTAGTATTATTATATTTTTGATACAGGATCTCCTTTTAGCCCCAGATGGCCTGGAACTCTCTTTGTAGACCAGACTGGCCTTGAACTCACAGAGATCTGCCTGCCTCGGCCTCTGCCTCCTGAGTGCTGGGGTTAAAGGTTTGTGCCACTAACTCTGTGAGTTCAAGGCCAGCCTGGTTTATATAGCGAGCTCCAGGCCAGCTGGGACTAAAGTGGGACCCTGTCTCAAAAAGATCTCAAAAAAGACCAAAAGAAAAAAAAGGTGTGTGCCACCAAGCCTGTCTGGAGTTATTAAAAGTAGAAAGGTGCTGCCTGTGGGTGGGAGGAGGAAATGAGGATGAGAGCATGTGACAGGATGGGGCGGGCTTTTCCAGGACAGTCCCAGTGAGGATGGGAGCATGTGACAGGATGGGGCGGGCTTTTTCAGGACAGTCCCAATGAGGATGGGAGCATCCGACAGGATGGGGTGGGCTTTTCCAGGTCAGTCCCAATGAGGTTCCTTTTTTCTTATTTATGTGTATGAGTGTTTGGCCTGCATATATGTAAGTGTGCCACAGGCAGAAGAGGGTATCAGAGTCCCTAGAACTAGGATTATGGACAGACAGTTGTTAGCTGTCATGTGGGTACTGGGAACCAAATTCAGGTCCTCTGCAAGAGCAGTCAGTGCTCTTGACTGCTGAACCATCTCTTTAGCTCCCACTAGAGGTTTCTTTACATTGGTTATATACATAGGGTTGGGTAACTCTCAAGTTCATCTTTTTTTTATTTTATTTATTTTTATGTGTATGAGTGTACTGTCTGCATGCAGATCTGTGCACCTGTGTCGTGCAAAGCTGCAGAGGTCAGAAGAGGGTGTCAGATTCCCCTGGAACTGGAGTTACAGATGGTTCTCAGCTGCCATGTGGGTGCTGGGGATCGAACCTGGGTCCTCTGCAAGAGCAGTCAGCGCTCTTAACTGCTAGGCCATCTCTCCAGCCCCTCAAGTTCATTTAAAGGTTGCTAAGAACAACCTCTGCCCCTTTTAACATTTCTAAGAGTGTGGTTTGTAACAAGGTTAAGAGTTAAAGAAGACAGACTGCTTCTGCTGAGGACCCAGGTTCGATTCCCAGCATACACATGGTAGCTAACAGCCGTCTATAACTCCAGTTCCAAGGGAATCTGGGCCTCTTTTCTGAGCCCTGCCGGCATTGCACAACATTGGTGCACTTAACATACATGAAGGCAGTACATTCATATAATAAAATAAAAATAATAAATAAAAGGACCAGGTGTTGTGGCGCACATCTTTAATCTCTAGCACTCCAGAGGCAGAGGCAAGCTGATCTTTGTGAATTCAAGACCAGCCTGGTCTACAGAGCAAATTCCAGGACAACTGGGGCCACAGGGAGACCCTGTCTCAAAAAGACCACAAAAAAACAAAAAACAAAAACAAAAACAAAAAAAAAAACAAGAGAAAAGAACAAAAGAGTTAAAGAGTTTCCACTGTAAAGTATATTCATAAGGGGTACTGTCTAGGTTTAGGAATAGGAAAGAGAAGAGCACTAGAAACTCCTAATTAGCACAGTCTATTTACTCTCCTTAATTTACTGTTCAGGAAGATCTGTATCGTGTATGTAAGGAATTTTGACTTTATCAGTGACTAAAAGCGTCAACCCTAGCAGCAGAGCAGCAGGTCAGACCTCTTCTCATGCTTTTCCTCTGGGCCCTCACGGTTCATCTTGTAAAGTTTGCTCTTCCTCGAAGTCAAGGTAATCCAAGAGGGAAGGTTAAGGACAGTGACTTATCTCCGTCCTTCCAGTCAAAGTCCAGACACTAAATGAAAGCAGAGATGCCAGGATTTGGGGTCACG
The DNA here is from genome assembly GCA_009823505.1 of Rhizomys pruinosus. Classification (NCBI taxonomy): domain Eukaryota; kingdom Metazoa; phylum Chordata; class Mammalia; order Rodentia; family Spalacidae; genus Rhizomys; species Rhizomys pruinosus. The sequence continues at coordinate 530,940 of VZQC01003400.1, forward strand.
GTCTTTTATTCCAAGAAGCCAGTGTTGGCTGCCTGCCCTCAACTAGCCAATTACAGCAGCCAAGTTAATAGTAAATATCAGAAAAGGATGGTGGCTTGAGAGATGGCTCGTCCTTGAAAAGCCTTTGCTCTTCTGACTTCGGTTCCTAGCTCCCACATCACGGGCTCACTACTGTCTGGAGTACCGCCCAGTTCCAGGGGACCTGATGACCTTTCCTGGCACTGCCGTCACACACACACACACACACATACACACACACACACACACACACACGTGTGCGTACATGCCCACACAAATAAACATAAAATATTTTTTGCAAAAAAGCAGAAAAATGTGAGCATATTGGGAAGAAATATTAAAGTTTACATAGAGGGCTGGGCCACGCACACGTAAGCCGTCCCAGGGAACGGGTGGGCCACCCATCATTTGTTTGGGTTTCATTCTTACCCTGCAAGGTGCTCTGACAGGTTATTAGAACTGTGTGAAATCTCTTTCCTGGGAAACAGTCCCCGTGGCTGATGCCAGGCTCCCAGCTTTTTCCTTTTCCCAGTCTGAGATTCCTGGGGACGTTCTTGGGGTCCGCTGTTTCCAGAGTCACTGAGAGCCGCAGTGTCCCTTTAGAGTATCTTCATTTCTGCTGGGCCAGGTCTGCTCCTATTCTTGCTTGCAGTTATCCTGTGGGGTCAGGATAACTTCCAAGTACCCACTTCACTTGACATCCTTTAGTCTGGGGGAAAGTGCTTTTCCTCTCCCTTTAACATCTCATATAAACATTTTGCTAGATGGCCTTAGTTTGGGATCTGTATTCCAGAGAAACCCATCAGGCCTAGACAAGGAGCCTATTGCCTGCTTTTGGTCAGGAGCCAATGTGTGGACTCCTGGGGTGAAGATGAATTCCAAATATTGAACTTTTTGAAAAGAGAATTGGGCCTCCCTGGGGGACACCGAAACCCATGATCGTGTCTATTTTGGCGAGGGCAAAGACACTCTGAAGACATCCTTGTGCCCCGCCCTTTGGCTGTCAGCCTGTTGAAACCGGAGAACCCAGGGAATTAGAATTAGAATTTCCCCAGGAGTTTGATCTACAAGAACTAAAGAGGAGAGAGCAGGATGTCTGGTGCCAGCCAGAGCAGGCAGCTTGTCTCCTGGAAGGAGATTCACACAGTTCTGACAACCGGTCAGATTAACTGATCAGATCTGGTGCCACAACAATGATGGGTCAGTGATGGGCAGGACTCCACCCTGACCACCAGAGCTGCCTAGCTATGCACACCTCTTGCCTTCAAACTCAGAGATCTGCCTGCTTCCCACCCCTGAGTGCTGGGATTAGTGGCATGCACCACCAGGCTACCTCTGTAGTTTTTGAGATAAGAAAGTCTTTTGATGAACCCAGAGCTCACTGATTGGCTAGACTGGCTGGCCAGTGAGCCCCCAGGATCTTTCTATTTCCTGGTGCTGGGATTACAGGCAGGTGCTCACACGCCCAACATTCTATGTAGGTGCTAAGGGTCAAACTCCACGGTCATACTTTCGTGGTTTAACACTTTACCACTGAGCCATTGCTCACCCCCTTAAAGCAAGTCCTTTTTTTTTTTTTTTTTAGTGCTGGGGATTGAACCCAGGGTCTTGCAATGCTAGCAAGTAGTCTGCCACTGAGATACACCTCCATCCCTTTATTTTGTGTTCTAAACCATGGGTTTTACTAAATAGGGACTTAAGAACTCCTCAAGGGATTCAGGGTTGGGGAGACTTCCTGCTTGAAAGGGCAGTAATGAATGTGCTATTCTGGGGTACCTTTATCTGAATTTGATTTCCAGCTACTGAGGTGCTTGCCTCTAATGTAGTCAGTAGGTTCCTTCCTGACAGAGATAAGTCCATTGGTATCAGCTCCCTATAGTAATGGAAAATTGTCATGGAAACCACCGCTTTCAAATCGGGCTCAGAGTCGAAGTGAAAGATCACAGATTTCTTCCTGACCTGCTGGCAGCAGACTCAGAGGAGTAATCTCCAAAATCCAAGCAGCAGGCATTAGTCTCTTTTTTTTTTTTTAATTTATTTTAATTTATTGATTGATTTTTTAGTTTCTTACAGTATTTAGAGAGACAGTTCTGTGTCGTTCCAGACCCACCCTGGCATTGGTGGGCAGAGGGGTCCTGGGGCATTTAGACTACATGATTTGGCCATGCACAGGGGTCTTCAGCTGCACGTCAGGAGAGCATGAGCTGGAATTCCAAGCAGGAAGCATGCTTACAAAGCAGAAGCAAAGGTTAGGCAAACAGCTGCTTCTTCGGGTAAGCAGGCGCTGTTTCCTTAGGCAAATGCTCTGGGTTTTTCTCAATTTTACTTTTCTTTCTCATTTAATTTTACTGTTCACCCTCATTTCTCCTTTTGATTCCCTTTTAATTTAATTTAATTTTAGTTTTTGTTTCTTTTTTTGTTTTGTTTTTGAGACAGGGTGTCACTATGTAGCCCTGGCTGGCCTTGAACTCACAGAGATATGCCTGCCTCTACCCCAGGAACTAAGTGCTAGAATTAAAGGCACATAGCACCACACTCAAACCTCTTTTAATTTTTTTTTTATTTCTTTATGTGTATGAATGTACTGTCTGCATGCAGGTTTGTGCACCCGTGTCGTGCAATGCCGCGGAGGTCAGAAGAGGGTGTTGGATTCCCCTGGAACTGGAGTTCTTCTGGAATTGGAGTATTCAGACGGTTCTCGGCCGCCATGTGGGTGCTGGGGATCGAACCCGGATCCTCTGTAAGAGCGGTTGGTGCTCTTAACCACTAGGCCATCTCTCCAGCCCCATCTCTTTTAATTTTTTTTAAGGGGCATCATTTTCTTCTATATCTCCCATATGTAGCCATTGCTACTCCTGCAGCAGCATCTGAAGTTTTGTCTCTAGATACAGGGTCTGAGCAGGAGTTCTGGAAGGAACATAAAAGAGGACCAGCCAGTGGGAGCGGGACGCCTTCCAGCCATTGTTCCATCAGTACCAGCGATCTGCCAGGTCCTGTCTCTTTTTTTGTAGTTTGTTCCTTTAGTTGCTGGGCCGTATCCCTGACTACTACTGACTGGTTTACATAGAAGCAGCATTCTTTGTTTTAAAAGGGACAGAGTCCTCCCTTTCAGCGGTCAGCAGATCTACTGCCTTCCTGTTTTGTAGAAGCACTGCCGCTAAGGAGTCTAATTGATCTTGCAAGGGCTACTAATGACTGGGCAGTTCTTTCTGTCCTCAGTCGAGTCCCTGAATAACTGATGACAGAAGGCAGTGGATGAGGCAATTTTTCCCATTCCAGAAGAGCCTCCATTCCTAACCCGATGAGCAGAGGTGTGAACTGGTTGCTGTCTTAGATCCCGTATGTGCTGCCAAAGGCATGGTAAGAGTTTGATTGATGGAGTCAATGTCCACCTGGGGAGTAAGGAAGGCCAGGGTGCATGTACCTTTTTTTTTTTTAATTTTTTTTAAATTTTATTTATTTCTGTATGTGTATGAATGTACTGTCTGCATGTAGATTTGTGCACCCGTGTCGTGCAATGCCACAGAGGTCAGAAGAGGGTGTCGGATTCCCTTGGAACTGGAGTTCTCCTGGAATTGGAGTTTCAGATGGTTCTTGGCCGCCATGTGGGTGCTGGGGATCGAACCCGGGTCCTCTGTAAGAGCGGTCGGCGCTCTTAACCACTAGGCCATCTCTCCAGCCCCGGTGCATGTACCTTTATGATGGCTAGGAAGACATACATAGGCATTTATCCTATATGTGAAGAAAAGGCCTGGGGATGGCACAGATATCATTAGTGGGAGAATAGTTTGAGAATATGGAGGGAAGGAAGAGTTATGTTACAGTGGTCACGACCTGCTTCACCTACTGTTTGACCATAATATATGAAGGGGCCTGGTGAGGCAGCTCAACTGCCCTTATAACAGGTTTTAACAGAGGAGCCTCGATGGGTCTTCATCACAGTCACATTTTCCAGTGCTATCTGTGTGGCCAGATATCAGGGAGCCTCCAGAGATTAGCAAAGCCAGCAATCCCTTGATAACCAGGGGTTAGTATCATTAAGAAGGTTATGAGTCTGATTGAGAACTTGATACAAGTGAGGGTCTAACCATGAGTGAGCCTTATCTGATTAGGGTCTGGGTCTGAGTCAGGGCTTATAGTTTGTGTCAGTGCTTCAGCAGGCGGGGTCTGAGACACGAGGGCAAATCTGGCCTGGAAACCCCTAATAGTGTTGGGTTGTAATTTCTCCTGTCCAGTATATCTTCTCCCTGCCAACCCAGCTGTCCTGGAACTTGCTCTGTAGATCAGGCTGGCCTTGAACTCACAGAGATCTGCCTGCCTCTGCCTCCCAAGTGCTAAGATTAAAGGTGTGTGCCGCCACACCTGGCTGTTATCCTCCCATTCTTATAACAGTTAAAGGCCTCCTCTGCCTCATCATAGCATCTGTTTGGCGTACTGGGGTAGATGGTGGTGCAGGGGCATGGAGGTGATGTCATTACTCCCCGTAGGTTTGAGGATATAGTAGCAGAGGAGAGGCACAGGGCTAGGATGAGGTTCATCAGGGACAGCGGTATAGCAGATATAACGCCCTGGCTGCGGCTCTGTTACATAGCTTTGTCCTTCATGAAGTCAGTATGAGAGCTTATTAAGTTGGTTGTTCCAAGAAGTGGGGGATGGTACTGCCAACAAGTGCATTGTGGGTAGGTGGTTTATCCATTGCTTTAGGACTCTGTAAGGTATAGGTAGTTATAAAAACAGATGAGCCCATAGCTGGGTGTGGTGGTACTTGCCTTTAATCCTAGCACTTGGGAGGCAGAGGCAGGTGGATCTTTGTGAGTTCAAGACCAGCCTGGTCTACATAGAGTTCCAGGACAGCTGAAGCTACAGGGAGACCCTGTCTCAAAACAACAACAACAAAAGAAAACAGATGAGCCCTCTGAACAGGCCCATCGCCTATGTAAAACTCTGCTATGGTGATCCTTTTCGATCAACTCCAGGCGTTCCGAGCCATCTGCCGGACCTATGGAAAGCAGTAAGGTTAACAATATCATTAAGCTCAAGTAAACAGAGTGGCATTTTGGCCTCAGTTCCCTGGTGTCCCCCATTGAATGCCTCAGGCTTAGGCCAGGCATTGACTAATTGGCCTCCAGGTTTGCAACTGGAGCACAGTTGTAAGGTCTTCAGGTGCTGGCTAAAGCCTCAAGCTTCAGCTGTGAGTAGACTGACTGGCTTCCAGTGTGGTCAAAGCAGGGCAGCAGGCATGAACAGGGATCTCAAGGAACTTTTTAGGGTCTAGTCACTGTCCACTTAGCTGGTCATTCAGATGGGGCAGCACCCTTTACCTGAGAATGATGGATTAAGGCATCTATACCTACAACTTTTAAGGATGTGGGAGTGGTTAGAAGCACAGGTGGGGTCCCTTCCAGGTTTGAGGGGTACCATGCTGGTCCTTTATCTGCACCAGGTCTCCTGGCTCGTGGGGATGTCCTGGGTTACTTGCAGGCAGGTGAAGCCTTTTTAGCACCCACTGAGGTAGTCTGGCTATGATAGAGGCCTGTTGAGCTAGGGTCTACATGTGTATATTTTCTAAAAGCTTCTATCAGTCTATTTAAGAATACATGGGGGTGTCTGGGGAGATGGTTTAGCAGTTAAGAACACATACTGCTCTTCTAGATGTCCTGAGTTTGGTTCCGAGCACTCATGTTGGGCAGTGCATAACTGCCTGTAACTCCAGCTCCAGGGAGGATCCAATGCCTCTAGCCTTTGCAGACAGCAGCACAGGCACATGGACACAGACACAGACACACAAACACATATGCAAACTACACATAATTAATTAAACTATATTTAAAAAAATATGCTGGTTGTGGTAGCTCACACCTTTAATCCCAGCACCCAGGAGGCAGAGGCAGATAGATTTCTGTGAGTTCAAATCCAGCCTGGTCTACATAGTGAGCTCCTGGACAGGTGGGGCTATAGGGGGATCCTGTCTCAAAAAAAAAAAAAATACATGGTACTGGAGAGATGGCTCAGCACTTAACACATGGTGGCTAACAACTGCCCATAACTCCATATCCAAGGGATTCTAAGCCCTTTTCAACTTCTGTAGGCATTGTACAACACCAGTGCACTTATATACATGCAGGCAATATAAAATAATAATAAGCTGGGAGTGGTGGTGCACACCTTTAATCCCAGCACTCTGTGAGACTGAGGCCAGCCTGGTGTACATAGAGAGTCCCAAGCCAGCTGGGGCTATAGGGAGACCCTCTCTCAAAAGAATACAGCTGGGTTCTCATCCCTTTCCTGAGTAATCAGACTCTGCCATGATTTACTGGCTGAAGTTCCATTTCTCCCCTACAGACCTGTTGAATGTGGTCTCACCCAGGGTATTGCATGGCCTTGCTTTCTGGTTTGTATACATTGTGACCTAGATGGATAGCTATCCCCTCCTCTGCCACCTCTCTTGCCTTAGTAATTGTTCTAGTCTTTTCATCTGCTCTACAGCAATGAAACAAGGCCATCACTACGACGAGGGAATAGGCTGAGCTACATTGTATGAATCCACTCTGCAACTCATCAGGATTTTCTGAAAACCTACTGATGTGGAGAAGGCTACATCAACCCTAGACAGGTCCTTCCCTATTAGGTCCCTTCTTCAATTGGAAAGCTCCATTGTTTCTAGGTGTAGGATAAAGTCCCATAAGAGATCTCAAAGCTGATCCCTCGGGTTTGCTAACATGAACGAAAACTAACAGGGAATTTCTCCTTGGTTCCAATTAAGACTTAAGTCATAATCCAAGTCATGTTCAAGTTTACAATAACAGCGTTTTATGCCATATGTGTAGGCTCAGACCTATAATCCCAGCACATGGAGGCCAAGGCAGGAGAATTGTCTGGGTTATAGAGTAAGACCCTGTCTCGGAAGCAGCAAGAACAAATTCTGAATGGCAGCATGTGCCTGTCTTCTTAGCACTGGGAGGCTAAAGCAGGAAGATCAGGGAGTTCAAGGCTAGCCCAGGCTATACGAGAACCTATCTCAAAAAGCAAACAGCCAACAACAAAAGAAACAACCAAACAAGGTGCAAGGCATTGTAGGAGGAGAGCGGGTAGGCGTAGAGCTCACGAAGATCCGATGCTGAGTCATATGGCGGCAATACCAGTTCCAGGAGAAAAGCTCACTGTGCAAAGCAAGGTCGTCGGAAGGCAATCAAGGAAGTCTTTTCCTCGAGAAATGCAGAGGGGGATGAAATGGTCAGGGCTTGTTGAAAGGGGTTTTAGAACAGATGGGAGCCAGTGTGGAAAGGAAGAGGGGAAAGGGAACAGAAAAGGACAAAAAATAAATAAATAAAACCACAGCCAGAGATCTCACAGACACCTTACTATCAGTGATCTTTACCCCAGAATGGCCAGTCTTGGAGAGGTCCTTCTCTAGCTGCCCCTTGGCTTAAATGCAGGGGGTGATGGAGGCCTTACCCCCAACTGGAATGGGAACCAAAGTTCTGTGCCTCCATCAAACATGAGTCAAAGTCTTGTGTCCTAACTTGAGTGGGAATTAAGAGGGAGAAAAGAGGAAAGGATCCTAAGAAAAAGTAGTATGGTCAGTCTACTGACTGCTATGCGGTCAGTCTGAACGCTTTGCTGGGCTCCCAGGCTCCATGGATGGGGTCAGCCGCTGGCCAACTGTCACTTGGATCACCACCGCTCTGGGAATTCCCCAGCCACCCAAGAAAGAGTGTGGTGAGATGATGTGTTTATGCTCTTTGGTATTTAGAAAGGGAAAAAGTAGGGAGGAAAGAGAGGGAGAGGGAGAGGGAGAGAGAGAGAGAGAGAGAGAGAGAGGAAGGAGGAGGAGGAGGAGAGGAAGGAAGGAAGGAAGGAAGGAGGTAGAGGGGAGGAAAGAGGAGGGAATATGAGAAGGGCGGAAAAAAACGATTGCAGTTCAGAAGAACTGATGAATGGAATGGCTCAGGAGAGCCCTTGGAGGCTAACTCACTCTTCACCCCTGTTGTCAGAGGGCCCTTAGATGCATAAAGCCTCTGGTTCTTTTTTTTTTTTTTTTTTTTTAATTTTT
>VZQC01003400.1:548015-650408 GCA_009823505.1 Rhizomys pruinosus
GTATGTGTATGAATGTACTGTCTGCATGCAGGTTTGTGCTCCTGTGTCGTGCAATGCCGCGGAGGTCAGAAGCGGGTCTCGGATTCCCCTGGAACTGGAGTTCTCCTGGAATTGGAGTTTCAGACGGTTCTCGGTTCTCGGCCACCATGTGGGTGCTGGGGATCGAACCCGTGTCCTCTGCAGGAGCGGTCAGCGCTCTTAACCGCTAGGCCATCTCTCCAGCCCCTGAAGTAAAGTTTTTTGGCCTCAAAAGCACTGTCTGAGGGCTAGAGTGCGTCCACCCTGTGTCAGGGGTGCTGGTCAGAGTCCACTGGCCCACTTGATCAACGTGGTGGACTCTGAAACGGGGTCGGCAGGGTTGTGAAAATCAGTGTACCCAAAATTCACAGGGAGGACCAAAAAAATGGGTCCAGATTCTGTGTCCAGCGTCCTGGAAGGCAGTGGCAGTGGTCTGGACAGGGTTTGGGGTACGGAGACCCCTGGTACAGCGGTTCTCAGGAGAGTCCCAAACAGGGAAAAAGGAACTGAACGGGAGGCTAAAAAGTGAAGGAGAAGAACAGGAGGGAAGACAGAGGTGGGAAACAGTAGGTCAGAATTCAGAGAGGAAATGTCGATGTAGTCAGAGAGAGAGAGAGAGAGAGAGAGAGAGAGAAGGGAGGGAAGGAGGAAGAGTGGGAGAGCAGAGAGTGGTACCTCATTGCGAAATGTGGAAGCTGGTTGTTTGGAGAAATATGCTGCTGGCAAGTCCCAGGGTCCCCCCCTCCCAAAAAAAAGTGGCTCTTTTCAGGGGGAGAAAAATATCTCGGCCCCCAGAGTCACAGCACCATTATATTAGGTTATAAAGGCACGAACCTCCAGATAAAAAGGCACATGAGGCTTAAGTCACTCCGGGAACATGATTTACTTCCATGTGGGCTGCCAGAGCGGGCCACCTGCAGGCACGTGGTGGGACAGGAGGTGCAGGGCAGGGCAAAGGCAGGGGCAAGATGGCAACTGGGACCCACCCATTTATAACCATGGGGTGGGGCTTCAGGTACAAGGGAAGAGGTCAGAAGACTGACAGCCTCTGGAGGAAGTGGGCATCTGTGTGTCCCTTGGAATTCCGGGAAGCTCAGACCTAACATTTAATAAATACAAAGAGTATAAATAAGCCTGAGATTTAAATGTTTGAAGACAGTTGCCCCGAGGTGTGATTTAGTCACCATGTATCAAAATGATCTCACCCTAAATATAGGCCTTAGTTTGGATTCCAATTTCATTTTATCCTGGTAGTATTCACCTATTTGGTTTAGAAAATGGGACTGTCACCTAGCAGGTATCTTTTAAAAAATTTTTTTAAATTTTATTTATTTTGTATGTGTATGACTGTACTGTCTGCATGTAGGTTTGTGCACCTGTGTCGTGCAATGCCTCGGAGGTCAGAAGAGGGTGTCGGATTCCCCTGGAACTGGAGTTCTCCTGGAATTGGAGTTACAGATGGTTCTTAGCCGCCATGTGGGTGCTGGGGATTGAACCTGGGTCCTCTGCAAGAGCAGTCGGTGCTCTTAACCTCTAGGCTATCTCTCCAGCCCCAGCAGGTATCTTTAGTAGGTTAATTTGCTGTGTAGTTGGGTAAATCATTGATAAATTCATTAATTAATTAGAAATGTTATAAACTGACAGTTCCATCCAGACTGGGTTATAAGGTTTCATTTGTTTTCCTTACTGATCCGTATGGTACCTGGAGCTACCTCCAGTGGGGGCAGTATTGCATACAGCTGGGAGCTGGGTGCAGGTAGGGGTGAGAGCCCGGGGTGTAATGACCCTCTCCAACCCCTTCCTATGAAGGGCCATCAACAGCTGATTTTGTTAGGTCTTTTGTAGTAATCACAGCTACTCTAAGATGATAATGGCTAAATTATGCCCAGAGGACAGCATTCTGCAGCAGGATTTGTTTTAGCACATGCAGTCTATAATGGCAGACATGGCTTGGCAGTGATTGCTCGTGGCAGCAGCAGGACTGCTGTGAGCAGTTTGGAAGCAGAGAGCTTGGGCCACAGTGGGCTGAGCTATAACCCTAAGGTCCACCCCGGTGACTCACTTCATCTTCTAACAGTTCCACAACCTCCCCAAATCACCAGCTATGTTAGGGTACCAAAGAGAGAGTTCACATTCAGACATTTAGGTATGTTTGTGAGGGTGTGTCCAGAGACAATTAACTAAGGGAAGAAGACCTACCTCAGTGGGCAGCCCAGATATAAAGCAGCATATGCCTCAACTCTCCAGGAAGCTTGGAGGCTTTTAACGCCCTATTGGAACTGCTGAGGCATCCAGCTTTGTGGACTGGCACAGCTACCAAGTCCCAGCCTCTCCATTTGCAGATGGCCATTGTTGGACTACCCTGCCCATATCATGTGAGCCAGTCTAATAAAACCCCTCTTTTTTTTTTTTTTTTTTTTGGTTTTTCGAGAACAAGGGTCTCCTCTTGTAGCCTCAGCTGTCCTGGAACTCATCTGTAGACCAGGCTACCTTGAACCACAAAGATCCACCTGCCTCTGCCCTGGTGCAGGATTAAAGGCATGCCACCAACCACGAGCATAATCCCCTCTTATAAAAAAATTTATTGCCAACTCAAAAAACAAGAAAAAGAAAACAAGACACCACTCATTAGATGAGCAAAGAAGCTGAACGAGACTTCGCAAGTGAGGAATTAGGATGCTGAGAAACACATTAGACGTGTGGTCAACATCCACTAATCATTAAGGAATGCCAATCAAAACCACTTTAACGATATCATACTTACTCATAAGACTGGCTAGAATCAAGAAAAAAATGAACCAAGTGACTGGAGAGGTTGTTGGGGGAAAGGGGACACACTCATCCACGCTGTGGTGGGGAATGTAACTTTACAGCCACTATGGGAAGCAGTGTGGAGAACCTTTTGGTAAACTTGGAATGAACTTGCCCTACCTGACCAGCCATACCTACGCTGGCATGTACCTCAAGACTCAACCCACTGCAGAGATACATCGTAGCCATGTTTATTTCAGCTCTCTTCCAATAGCAGGAGCTGGAACCAACCCAATGCCAAATCCTCAACTGCGACGTGGATAGAGAAAATGTGGTACCTTATCTACAAAATGGAGTCTATGCAGTGTAAAAAAGACGACCATCATGAGCCTTTGCATGGGAAAATGGCTGGAGCTGAGGCTATCATGATGAGTGAAAGTAACACAAGTCCAGACATCAAACACGACGACTGGTACTCCCTTCATCTGTGGAGCTAGTGCCAATTACCTAGTTGTAAGTTATTTCTTGTGCATGGCCCCTTGAGCTTTTGTCCAAAGCAGTTGGGAGTGATGCATATTGGAAACAACAACAACAACAACAACAGAAAGGACTGCATCAAAGAACTGACTGAAACAGTGAACTTCTGCTCAAAACAGTCAACTTCCACATGGAGAATATTGAGAAAGACTGAGAAAGAGATGAAAAGCATTTTTGGCAGAATGCATGAGCTCTGGTGGGGTGAGGGGATGGGGGGGACACAGGTCTAGATTTTATAAAAAATATATTAAATAATTAATTAATTAAAAAAATTTATTGCCAGGCGTGGTGACGCATGCCTTTAATCCTAGCACTCAGGAGGCAGAGTCAGGTGGATATCTGTGAGTTCAAGGCCAGCCTAGTCTACAGAGCGAGTTCCAGGACAGCTGAGGCTACAAGGGAGACCCTGTCTTGAAAAGACAAAAAAAATTATTATAGGCTGTGAGTTCAAGGCCAGCCTGGTCTACATAGTGAGTTCCAGGCCAACTGGGGCTATAGGGAGACCCTTTCTCAAAAAGACAAGAAAAAAATTTTATCATAGCCAGTTATAATGAAGGACACCTTTAATCCCAGCACTGGGGAGACAGAGGCAGGTGGCTCTCTCAGAGTTCAAGGCCAGCCTGTTTTACATAGAGAGTTCCAGGCTAGCTGGGGCAACAAGGAGACCCTATCTCAAAAAGACCAAAAAATATTTTTATTTATTTATTTTTTAATTTTTATTTTTTATGTGTATGAATGTACTGTCTGCCTCTAGGCTTGTGCACCTGTGTTGTACAATGCCGCAGAGGTCAGAAGAGCATCTCGGATTCCCCTGGAACTGGAGTTAAGACAGTTCTCAGCCACCATGTGGGTGCTGGGGATCGAACCCGGGTCCTCTGCAAGAGCAGTCGGCACTCTTAACCGCTAGGCCATGTCTCCAGCCCCCTATTATTTATCTTTAAACTTTATTTTACGAGAGTTTTGTTTGCATGTATGTAAGTGTACCACATGGGTGCAATGCCTGCAGAGACCAGAAGAGAGAGTTAGATTCCCCCTAGAACTAGAGTTGCAGGCAGTCATTAGCCACCACGTGGGTGCTGCAAAATGAACCTGAGTCCTCTGCAAGAGCAGCCGGTGTTCAACCACTGAGCCACCTCTCCACTCCGCACCCTGCTTTGTTTTTTTGAGACAGGATATTGTCAGGTTGTTAGATCCAGAAGCCCATTGGAATGCAGAGACACCTAAGACCGGAGGTCCAAAAACCTGCTCTACCAGGCATGGCCTTTGGTTATGCTAAAGCAGGCCACCCCTGATTACTCAGGAATCTTCCACCTCGCCCCTCACCCTTCGGAAGCCAGATTCCAGATTCCGACCCACCCCACTCCCACTGAATCCCGCTCCCACCTTCTCCCTTAAATTCCCAAGCCAGATGCCATTCTGTGCTTGGCTTGGTTCTACCTCTCCCCTGAGCCCAGCCCCGGCTACCCTGAATTAAACTTTGCTCCAAAGAGCTTAGACCTCGTGGCTTTTCATTCCGGGGGGAGCACGCCATAACCTTACATTCTGGTGCCGGTGACTCGGATCGCCTTTTTTCCCGCCCCCCTGCCCCCTCGGAGTAGCCGGTAAGCCAGATACTGAGCGCAGACTACAACAGCACCCACCACCATTCGGCCGAAGGTACCTTCTCTCCTCTCCTTATCCTACCCTACTCTATTCCTGTGTGACTGTGCGTGAGAGTTGAGTGCATGTTATGGTTCCACAGCTCTCGGGCTACGGAATCTGATTGGGCCCTAACCCGCGGTTCCACTGAAGTCGTTTCACCTCATGGGGCACTCATCACACTCGTGATGACCAAGCACAGGGTTTATACATGTGGCCCTCATGGTAAGACTTTCTAAGTCGCCTCGCAGGCGGCCGGCCGGCCGGGCACCTGAGTGAGGGGAGATTCTTATCTTCCACCCCTACCTTCTGTGTAACCCTGTGTATGTTCTGCCCCCTCTAGCTGCCCCCTCTGCCTTGACACTCCCTGTTCTAACTACTGCTCTCTCCAATCCTCTTTTTCCATTCTCTTTAGTCTCCCGTTCCGTTCCGTTTTGGATCCCTGAGTGCCGGCTAAATCAGTATTCCTTTTTCCCTGTCCAGTTTGCTGTCTATTACCAGAACGCTGGGGACAGACTCTGGACCCGAATTTTGGCTTCCTCTGTGATTTTCAGGACGCCAACTTCACAGACATGCAAGCCCCGATTTCAGAGATTCCCACACTGGTCACACAGACCTGGGGTCTCTAAGCACCCACTTAGAACTAGGGCGGACATGCCTCGTGGGTGGGTGGTTTCTGAGACTAAAAAGAATCTATTTTCCTTCCTACAGACCTCTTCTCTCTCTCTCTCTCTCTCTCTCTCTCTCTCTCTCTCTCTCTCTCATACAAATAAAGCAAATACGGGTCCTCTTGAGTCAAGCAAGACTCCACCGTCAACACCAGCTACACCCCACCTGCCTGGAAATAATGGCAGCAGAGGCAGCCATATGCCTGTATATATCCCAAATCTAATTGGCTATTGGCTCTCTCCTGGAGGATACATCATGGCTGATGTCCAAACGACATTCTCTACAGGTTAGAGAGATATCATAAGCCACAGTAAGACCCCTCATATTTAACAGGAAAAAATGTATTCTGGATCAACAACCTCATCTAAAATGTCTATACAAAGTAACCTACCATAACTATTAATGCTGCTTAAATACTTATTATCTAATTGCTTGTGCTTCATTAGTAGGATCGAAAGTTATTCCTGGACAGACTGTCAGCCCATGAAAGGAAACAGCCAGAATTGACCAGAATCCAAGACAACAGCTCCAAGAGAGTGGACTGTTTCTGCTTCTCATCCACTTGTGCCCCTTTTCTAAGCCCAGGGAATAATCTGCAGAAGAGGGGGCGGGTAGAATGTAAGGGCTGCGATTGGGGTGAATGGTGAAACTACAGCAATATAGTCTGGACCCTCATTTGATTAACTGATTGAACATACAACCCCTCACCCCCCGCTGGAAGGTGGGGCTGTGGGTGTTGGCACAACAGCCTGCAAATTGGTTATACATGAAGGGTGCTTGTACTCATGGATTATCACTTATAGCTAAAAAATGAAAAAAAAACTGAGAGAGTATGCAGGACGTCATGCAGAATGCTGATCTCGGTTGGGGTGGGGGTGGGGTGAGGGAAGGGGAGATATGCCTGAACTGAATTGGAAAATGATGTATGAAATGCACAAAGCATCAATAAAAAAAAAAAAGAATATACACTACTTGGGGCTGGAGAGATGGCTTAGCTGTTAAAGCACCGACCGCTCTTACGAGGACCCAGGGTCATCCANGTCTTTCTCCTCCTCCCTCTCTTCCCCTCTTCCTGCATCCTCTGACTCTAATATGGGAGCCTCACATTAAAGAGGGCCCTGGGCCTCACACATTGGAGTGTCTCCTACCTCTTAAGACCTTAGATCTCCGAATTCTCAGTTTTGAGAGACTTCTTGCCAGTCGCTTGGTAAATGGTCAGAATGCTTATTGTGTACAGGTATTCTTTGCCCTTCACTCATGTCCTCCTCTATTACTCTCAAGTCCACCCTCCCCATCTCCATCCCCTACCTACCAACTCACACTAGATAACGCCAAAGAACACTAGCCTAACCACTCTGCTTTTGACGCTTGGAAGGAGCCCTGGCCTCCCCTCAAACCCCTGGGGCTTCCTCTGTCCCTCTCCCTTTCTCTCTCTCTTCTCTCTCTCTCCTTGCTCTCCTCTCTCTCTCCTCTCTCTCTCTCGTCTCTCTCTGCCGTTCCCACCCCTTTGCTCTGCTGCCCGGGCCATGCTGTCTGGTCCCACACGGTTGTCTGCAGGTGGTTCACGCTGGCAGTCCCAGGTGTAAGTGAAGATGCCCTGAGAGTGACCTTCCGGTCCGTGCGTGATTGGCTTTTCCTGCTTTTTTTCATAAATTTTCCTGTTTACATTAATTTATGGTGCCTGACATTTTGCACACCTCTGAACTTGCCAGCCAGTATCTTCTCCAGACCCCTCTCTCCCATCCCCTCTCTCCTCTCTCTCATCCGTCTCTCCTCCTCCTCTCAACCTCTTTAAAACTCGTCCCACTTTCTCTCTCTCCACTTCATCCCTTGTACTCCTCCTCTCCCTCTGCTTCTCTCAGACATTAGTCCCTCAGTTTTTTGAATCCACAGGCTTGAACTGGTTCCCCGTGCAAAGGCATTGTACTCTTCCTGCTTTCCTCCGTCTTCTTCTCCCTACCTCTCTCCTGCCTATCGACCTCCAATTCTCCTTTCTTTTGCCTTCCCGTTCTGTCTCAGAAGACACTCCACGACCTGGGTATCTGACCAGCACCCTTTAGAGGATGTATGCCTCACACCTGCTTCCCATTAGAGACTCTGCTCCGCCGTTCCCCTATCTTCTGAGTCTAAAAAACTTTACACCCCTTCATACAGCTCACTTCCTCTCCCCAGTCTGGCCGCACAACTAGCCCCATTCTCTGCTGAGCATACAAGACCACATGCAGGAAGCCTGAATTTACATCAGCACTTGTAATACATAACTATATTTCTATATTTTAATTCTTCTTGCAATTTTATTTCATGGCATTATTCTGATCCTTTCACAATTGTTTTTTTTTTATATTTTGTTTAAAAACTTTTTCCTAATTTTAAGGGATTATTTCAGATTTTGGCATTTTCCTTTTCATTGTTTTTCTTTAAACCCCATTTTATTCAAAATTCCTTGTCGGCTTCAGGATACCAAACCACTGTGTCTGAGATTAAGAGTGTGTGACCACACGCCCTGCCTCACTAACATCCAGCATTTTCCCTCAGCAAGATACAACTTGTGACTTGGCTGGGATCTTATTTGAGAAGCCCTTGAGTCTGAGATTAGAAAAGGTATGCTGACCACACCCTCCCTCACTAAGCATCCAGCATTTCCCTCAGGGGTAATCTTTGCTCTTGCTGGGATCTTTTTGATTTTTTTCTACTAACAAATTTATTCTCATTAAATTATGCAGGTAATATGCACAAGCCAACAGATTTTTCTCTGCTTACCCCAGGGCACCATCCTTGCAGGTGTACCAACGGCTGTGCTTGCAAAGCACAGACAAACATACAGTCTATTTTGAGATCTCCTGAGCCCAGCGGCAGGTGCCGGAGGCGCAGGCTGAAGAGCACCCCCCCCCCCGCCAACTGAATTACAGAAGAAGCATCATGAAGGAGGCAAGCAAAGACAAGGCTTCACACAGTGAAGAGGCTATTAGGACTCACATTGGAATGAGCATACAGGCAAGGAGAAGCCCATATGCCAGGATCAAAGAAGAGAGACTAACACTGGAAAAGGGAGGATAATTCCCACATCCAAGCTTTAGCCAACCCTATGGAAGACTCCTGCAGTTGGGATCCCACTCCGGGGATGCCGCCAGGACACAGACATCAGAAAACACAATGGGAACACAATACTTAAAGAACGTACAAGATCATAAAAACAATTAAAGAGACTAAGAAAAGGAATGAGAGGAACTCAAGAAGAGCGAGACGAGAGAGAGAGAATGACAAAGCTCCGGAAGGAAGTAGAAACACTGAAAAATCTCAGCTCGAAAGAACAAAGAACCAACCACGCGAAACAAAAGACGCTACAAAAAGAGATCAGAGAAGCTCCAAAAGAAATGAAACACCCTAGAGAAAATCAGAAGAGGAATGAAAAAGGGAAATAAACACTCATCATCAAGAGGAAAAGGAATGAAAAAAGCCTCAGAAGCAGAATGGAGGAAGCAGAAACAAAGAATATCAAGACCTGGAAGATAACACAGAACAACTAAAACCTCAAGAAAGATTATGAAAAATTTAAAAATACGCAAAAAATGGAAAACACCCAGAGCTGTGGGACACTATGAAAAAAAACATACATATAGAAAAAGAACTAGAGGAAGGAGAAGCAATCCAAGAAGAATGGTATTGATCAGATCAACGAATAAATAGATTAGACTTCCCAACTAAAAAAGGACAAACCAATACCAGTACAAAGCACTAAAACCCAAAAAGCAAGATCAGAAAGAAATTACTCCACGACCACATCCATATTAAATGCTAGCACCCAAAACAAGATAAAATTGCTTAAAGCCACAAGTAGAAAAAAACAAGTGACCTAAAAGGGGAAACTATAGAATAACAACGGACTTCTCAATGCAACAGATGAACGGCAAGAGAACCTGTAGCAAGCATTCCCACCCAGTGTTAGGGACAATGGATGCCAGCCCAGGTTACTATACCCAGCAAAATGTCAATCATAGCGAGAGAGGAAAATCTTTCCATGAACATAAACAAAGTTGAAGAATACATGTCCTGAAACAACCCTTCGAGAATACTTGAAGCAATTCGAAGACAGAAGAAAAGAAGGACAACCAACCCCCAGGGCACCTTAGAAGGAGAATCAATAAAAGCATAACTGCAGAAGTTAAAAGGTTCGATCCCCAGCACCCACATGGCGGCTGAGAACCGTCTGAAACTCCAATTCCAGGAGAACTCCAGTTCCAGGGGAATCCGAGACCCTCTTCTGACCTCCATGGCATTGCACGACATGGGTGCACAGACTTGCATGCAGACAGTACATTCATACACATACAGAAATAAATAAAAATTAAAAAAAGAATGTAGACTACTCAAAAAACAAAGAAGAAAACAAATGACATACTCAAAAGATGGAGTAAGAGGTGAACAGACACTTCACTAGTGAAGAAATAAAGATGGCTGAGAAACATCTTAAAAAGTGTTCAAAATTATTAATAATTAAGGAAATGCAAATTAAAACCACTCTCAGATATCATCTCACTCTGAAACAACTGTCTAAGATCTAGAACAAAAGAGACACCAAATGGTGGAGAGGTTGTGGAGAATGGGAAACACTCATCCACTGCTGGTGGGAATGTAAACTTGTATAACCATGATGGAAAGCAGTGTGGAGAACCCTTAAAAGATTCAAAATGAGCCTACCATCTGACCCAGTCATACCACTCCTGGGTATATACCCACAAGACTCATCCTACTGCAAAGATACATGCACATCCATGTTTATTGCAGCTGTCTTCACCAATAGCAAAGAGCTGGAACCAACCCAAATGCCCTTCAACTGATGAGTGGATGACAAAAATGTGGTATATCTACACAAGGGAGTACTACTTAGCAGTAAAGAAGGATGACATCATGAACTTTACAGGTAAATGGATGGAACTTGAAGTCATTATGCTAAGTGAAGTAACACAGTCCCAGAAAAAGAAGTGGCAAATGTTCTCCCTCATTTGTGGATGCTAACAGCAAATCCCCAGATGAAAGGCAAGCCGATCAACATTATTGTTATATTTATGTTTATCAGAAAGCAACTATGTTGTTATAATGTAAATCTCTTAATGGGCTCTAGAATTGATCCACTGCTTACTTTCAGACTCTGTAATTACTGTATATAAGTGGAAAGTATGTATTCATATTTTAGAGTAATGTAATATTGAAGGAGGAAAATGTGAATTCCTAACTATAAAAAAAAACAACAGAGATAAAGATGCTGGACATTTATGGCAGAGTGCATGATCTGGGGTGGTGTGTGGGGAAGGGAAAGGGCAATATGTCTAAACTGAACTAAGAAATGATGTGTGAAATACACAAAACATCGACAAAAGCATTATAAAAAAGATCTTAAATAAAACCTATGCAAGAGCAGTCAGAGATCTTAACTGCTGAGCCATCTCTCCAACCACAATGTAGTTTTAGAACTACATTGTGAATTCCCCAAATTGTTTTTATTTTTCACTTTGTGTGTCTATGTATATCTACGATTTGTTTATTTTTCATTTTGTGTGACTGAGTGTATTGCCTGCATGCACGCAAGTGCGCCCATGTCATACAATGCCTGAGGAGGACAGAAGAGGGCACCTGAATCTGTAGGTACAGATGGTTTTAGCTCCTTAGTGTGTGTGTGTTGAGATTCATACCCAGGTCTTTTGCAAGAATAGCCAGTGTTCTTAAGCACTGAGCCATCTCTTCAGCCCATTATTTTTTTATATATTTTTACATCACAGGTTTTTATTCAAATATTTTTGCAGATCTCTATAAGCATGTTAATAGGTAAAATGCAAGTCTAGAACATGAATGCCTTTAAATGGCACTAAATATGTCAGCAATCTTTGAAAGACTCTGTCTCTAAGACTTTTTTTTGTCCTGGTTATTCTGAGTTAGCAGTGGGAATACACAGTTAAAGTTTATCAATATATGAAAGTATATTAATTGGGTATTGAATAGTGGGGTTGCTGTGGGTAGTGTAGGGGATCTAAATACTGTCAAACTACTTTGTTGAAAACCGCAAAAACTCCACAATATATTAAGTAAGAAAATAAATAAAATAAATCTCAAGCAGAGAATTTGCTATTTTCTCTACCCTTGAATGTTAGGAAATGACAATACTTTGAATAAAGGAACCCAGTGGAAGGTGGAAGTAACATTTTGCCAGTTATAGATTTCTGATCAGAAGAAGAACAAGGGAGGAGGAGGAGGAGGAGGAGGAGGAGGAGGAGGAGGAGGAGGAGGAGAATCTGAAAGATTATCAGATATAAACACAAAATTAAAATTTTCTTTTTTTAATTTTTTTAAATTTTATTTATTTTTGTATGTATATGAACGTACTGTCTGCATGTAGGTTTGTGCATCCGTGTCATGCAATGCCTTGGAGTTCAGAATAGGGCGTCGGATTCCCCTGCAACTTGAGTCAAAGATAGTTCTCAGCTACCATGTGGGTGCTGGGGATTGAACCCGGGTCCTCTGCAAAAGCAGTCGGTGCTCTTAACCGCAAGGCTATCTTTCTAGCCTGAAAATTAAAATTTTCTAATTATCAATTTAATATTTACTCAACAGTATGTCTGAAACGATTATTAAAATTAAATTTTTAAGCTAAGGATGGTGACAGACACCTTTAATCCTAGCATTTGAGGAACAGAGGCACTAAGATCTATCTGAGACAGAGGCTACCCTGGTCTACAATGCAAGTTCTTGGCCTACTGGTGCTACATGGAGACATTGTCTCAAAAAAATCAAGAAAAAAAAAGGAGCCTGCAATAAAATTCATATTATAATATATGAAATGTTACTACATTAAAAAGACTACATTCAGAACAAAAAGGAATACAATTCTTGTCCAGAAAGACATTACTATGCACCAATGAATTTGAGATTAGCAGCAAAAATCTTACCTTATTTATTATGAGTATAATTTATTTGAAAAGCTACATTTTCACATTCCTACTATTTGGTAATTATTTTCTCTAGAGTATTGTGGGTAATATGTAAGTATAATGCAAGTTTACTCATGTTAATTTGTGTCTTCTTTTAATGAATTTCTAGGCACATGAATTCCTGGTGTTAATGATATTCATGCTACATATGAAAATATTTCCTAACTTTTAAAGTTTCATGTGGGACTAGAATGTATTCACATATATATTTGACTTTTGAATATTTTTAAAAGCTGTATGTCACCAGTGTGGTGATGCACACCTTTAATCCTGGCACTCAGGAAAGAGGGCCAGATGGATCTCAGTGAGTTCAAGGAGAGCCTGGTCTACATAGTGAGCTCCAGGCCAGCTAGGACTAAAGGGACACCCTGTCTCAAACACCAAGCCTCTAGCTCCAGGTCCAGTATCTTTGGCTTTATTTTCTCTAACTTAGATGGTCTCTGATTCTCCAGGTTTTCTGTGTGTAAAGGTGGTGTTTTTTGTAGCTGTGATAAAATGCTGAAAAATATAACTTGTGGAAGAAAATGATAGAGTAGCAGATAGTCTCCATAACATTGCATGTTAAACACTATAAAATCTCTAGTCTATCTGTTGAAAAAAATCTACCTTTCCAGTTTCACTGGTTAATCATGTCATCATGGCACCACACAGTCATGTATTCATGGGACCACTCCTGGACTGGCAGGTTCACCTTAAGTTATGCCAAATAGATGGGTGGAATACCTACTGTGTTAATGAAATAGTGAAATTTTCTTGCATGGAGTCCCACCTCGAAGTGCAGTGCTTCAGAATCCAGCCACAGAGATGGAAGTATCTAAAAGTCTGTCCATCTTCCTAATTCTTCAGAAAAGTGCAATTTCTCCTCTTCTTCTTTATACCCCTTCCTAAACATGCTTTCTTTAACTCTTTGGGCTGCTCTAGCATAGGGTATTTCTTTACTTTTTTTCTATTTACTTTCTTCTAAATTTTCCTTCTCCCAGCCATGTGGCAGCCTGTCAGATATCTGACTGACATGCAGGATTTAGTGTGCACCCATTCTCCTCCTTTAGGCAGATGCTGAGATCCCCACCAGCTTGCCTGTCCTGACTGCCCTGAGACTTTTTTTTTCTTTCAGAAAGGGTCTCCCTTTTAGTCCCAGCTGGCCTGGAACCTGCTCTGAAGACCAGGCTGGCCTTGAGTTCACAGAGATCCACCTGCATCTGCCTCCCATGTGCTAGGATTAAAGGTGTGCACCACCATTCCCAGCCAGACTGTGTATAATTCTTTTTCTTTCCTTTATTTTTTTTCATAGTTTTTTATTTATTATTATTTTAACTTCCTATTTATGTATTTTTATTTATTTATGTGTTTTTTTTTTTTTTTATTATTGTATTTGTATGCTGTTAGTGCACCCAGTGTTCTGTAATGCCACGGAGGTCAGAAGAGGGTGTTGGATTCCCCTGGACTGGAGTTCTCCTGGAATTGGAGAGTTATAGAGACTTTCTTAGCCACGTCGTGGTGCTGGGGATCGAACCGGGTCTTCTGCAAAGAGCAGTCGGCACTCTTAACCTCTAGGCCATCTCTCTCCAGCCCCCTCTCATTTTTAACAATAAGTAATAATTTATGAGTACAAGCATCCTTCATGTAAAACCAATTTGAACAGCGTTGTGCCCAAACCACACACATTGTATGCCCAGGTCCCACCATCCAGCTGGGGGCGGGGGCTTGTATGTACAATCAAGTTGATCAAAAAGTGTCCAGTAGATATTGCTGTAGTTCCATTTTCCCATTACCCCAATCGCAGAGCCCTTACATTCTACCCTAGCCCTTCTTCCACAGGATTGTTCCCTAGGCTAGAAAGGGCACCGGTGCACGAGTGGCATAAAAACAGTCTACTTCTCTGGAGTGCTGTCATTTTGGACTCTGGTCAATCCTGGCTGTTTCCTTTCATGGGCTGACAGTTTGTCCAGGATAACCTTTGATCCTACTAATGAAGCACAAGCAATTAGATATATAGGTATTTAACACTACTGATTTTGTGGTAGGTTATTTTGGTATCGACACAGTATGTTTGGATGGTATGTTAATCCATGAATTATGTTTTTCTGTAAATATGACAAGGTCTTATGTGGCTTATAATATCTCCTAGCCACTAGAGATGTAAGCTTCGGCATCAGCCATGGGTTATTCCTCAAGGAGAGAGCCATATAGCCATTAGATTTGGGATATACAGACATGTGGCGCCACTGCTGCACAGTTTTTCCAGGCAGGTGAGGTGTAGGCTGTTGTGTACAGAGGACTTCTCTTGCTCATAGGAGACCTATTTTGCTTTTATTGATTAGTCTCCTTTGGTAACACTCTCTGGTATCCAGAGGACCAACTGTACACATTGCGGTGAGTCCCTCAATACATCTTTCCCATGCTTACATCAGGTCTTTGACAGCAGGGCCTTATCGTCTCTCTTCTTGCAGGTATCCCAGGTTAGCAGAAGAAACCTTTACCTTTTGGGGGGGCTTGAATCCCCTGGCCAACAATCTCCTTGGTAGAATAATCCATTGCTGATATACGAGCTTCCTGTATTAATTTATTATTGCTTAAATGCGCAGCCTAAAGTACTTTGGTATCATATTTGTTCTGAATAGGAGAATTCCTTTTCACAGTTCTATGTCTACTAGTCAATTAAGAAGGCAGTTTTACTGGTTTTATAAGAGATTACACTCTATAATAGTTGCTCCAGTTTACAGTTAGAGAACAACATCATCATCATCATTCTCCTTGTTCTATGAAGCGAGGTAAAAAAGTCTCTCCCATTAAAACTTTGCAGCACCTAAAATGTAAGTTTCTTTAAGGCCTCATTATAAACAGTTGTTACAAGTAGGATCCACAGGGGGTTTGATGCCTGTAGCAGTCTGATGCTTTTCTTCCTTTCAATGTTCATATGGGCAACTTTCTGCTGGCACTTCCTGGTACACATCCTATAACAATGCAAAGCACTGTATCTTTTCTTCTGAGCCGTTAATGTGGCGGACATTTTGACTCTGTTGGAGCTACAATCTTTCCCGTAGTAAAGTTTTAAGATTTAATTGCAAGTTTTTGAACAAAAAGGTTTCATAATATTTGTATCTCCCCCTTTTTTATGGTTTTATTTTTGCCCATGATCTCAAAAAGACAGTTGTAGTACACATACTAAGGCAGGAATCAAGGCAGTTTCATCAAATTCACCAAGCGTTTTGGGTGACTGTATGTCGTAATTGGGAAGCAAAACTTAATTCCTAACATAAAGTCTCCGTACAGGTAATAGATATGCTACAAGATGATACTGTACAACAGAAAAAAATATGAGAAATATTTGTATGTGCCAATCCCAAAGTTATATGTTATATAGATTTTAAGTAAAACAAATGTATAACAACAACATATACATTTCAATTAATCAGAAGCATTCCCGTTTTTTATCAAAACCTTTAAACCAATTGTATTAATCAGGGTTCTCTAAAGAAACAGAAGCAACGGACAAATATAACTATATCAATTTATTGATTCTCACGTGTGGAGCTCAAGGAAGTCCAACAGTAGGCGCCGAAACTGGAGAGGCTGAGATAGAACCAGGGAACTGCTCAGTCGCAAGGCTGGATGTCTCGTAGTCCTAATCTGGTGTTGAAGGCCTGTGGATTCCAGGAGATCTACCAGTCCAGTACCCGGGATCCCGAAGGTTTGACAGAGCTGGGCAAACTCACCAGTGAGAGAGAGGCAAGCTGCAGAATAAAAGGGACCAGCTCCCTCTGCCGTGGCCCTTTTATACTGCCTGCCGGCAGAAGGTAACGCCCACACTTGGGGTGGGCCATCCAGGTTGAGGTGGTCCAATTCGAAGATTCTTTTCTCTTATTTGTTCCTTAGTCCAGTCAAGTTGACACCCAGGATTAACCATCACAAGTTCACCCCTTGTCAACTTGACACCCAATAAATAGCTTCTTCTCTCCCTCTCTTTCTCTGCCCTCTGCAGTCTTTTTTTAAAATTTTATTTATTTTATTTATTTTTGTATGTGTATGAATGTAATGTCTGCATGTAGGTCTGTGCACCCGTGTCGTGCAATGCCACGGAGGTCAGAAGAGGGTGTCGGATTCCCCTGGAACCGGAGTTACAGACGGCTCTCAGTCGCCATGTGGGTGCTGGGGATTGAACCCGGGTCCTCTGCAAGAGCAGTCAGCACTCTTAACCACTAGGCCATCTCTCCAGCCCCTTTTTTCTTTCTTTTACTGTGCCATCTCCACCATGCGGTTTTTGCCACAGTTGACATGCGGCTTTTTCTCCGGCCAGGTATTAAAACAGACGTGCTGCAGACTGTTCCTATGGAAACCGTGCTAATCCACGCCCACTCCTCAGCTACCATCTTGAGGCTTTGTCTGCGAATGCCTGTTTCCATGGCGGTGCTAAACCACACCCTCTATTGCACCCGCATGACAAAAAGCCTGAATTCACATCAGACTTTATAAACTACATCCATTTCTAAATACAATCAATTTTCATTTTTTACTTTTGTACAATCAGTGTTGTTTTTTTTTATATTTTGTTTACAAAACGTTTGTGTAAATTTTAAGGGATTATTTCAGATTTTGGCATTTTCCATTTCATTGTTTTTTCCTTATAAACCCCATTTTATTCAGAAATCCATTTTTGTCGGCTTCAGGATACAAACCACTGTGTCTGAAATTAAGAAGATGTGTTGACCACGCCCTGCCTGACCTGCAACCAGCTTTTGCCTCAGGCACTAAACATTCTCTTGGCTGGGATCTTTTGATTTTCCCACTAACTAAATTTATTCTCATTAAATTAGCAAGTAATATGCACAAGCCACCAGATTTTCCTGCTTACCCAGTCCACCATCCTTCACAGGTGCACATAAACAGCCTGTTCTACAAAGCACAGTAAGGCATACAGTCTATTTCCACCTAAACAAATGTCTTAAATTCTAAGTGATTCTTTGTGTGATAATTGTCTTTGTAACTGTCATGTGTCCATGTTCTGTGTTTTTTGTCAAAACAAAGAGGCCACTTCAAACTTGTTTTATTCTATGTTGTGCACACACAAACAAAAAATTAATTTAAGTTTACTTTTGGCATGCCTCTTTAATCTTTTTTCCAAAGGCCTGACTTGAACCCGGGTTCCTAGGTTTCTATACTTTTTTTTCTGAAGGTTTTATTTCTTCTCTGTCCAAATTATTTTTCCACAGGCATTACAACCAAAAATTTTCTTTTCCATTTTTTTCTTGTTTCCAGACAGCTGAAGACCTGATTTTTTGACCCTTATGGGTTCACTAACAGATTTTTCTTATTTTCTCCTATACTATGTCACTGTCATTCTGACCAAAGACCATTTTAAAAATCCCTGGATTCATTCATACTCTGGTACTTGGACAGTGGCACATTGCTTCCCCCGCAACCCCTTCCCTCCAATGAAACAGCCTAAGTACCTTTGATATTATCAGTTCTTTAATTATTATATATAATTCTGTTTTCCATCACTTGTTAAAGTATTTCAATAAGATCATAGTTTTAAAACCAAAGGTACAACACGTCAATCATCTCAGCCTTGGCAGCACAATTAATCAGAGCTACATGTTTTAAATGTTTCTAAAGGTGTTTTTTCCAATGCATATGATGGTTCAATACGACTGCTAGGATAAAAATCTCTTAAAGGAATTTGTGCATAAATGTGTGTGTATGACATTGTTAAACAGCATATTAAGATCTGTCTGTATGATTACAATGCATGTGCCTTTGCTTAACACAACCTTCACAAAGTGTCATCGCCAAATTTATTTATTAGAACCTTATTTATGAGTATGCATGAAGTACCTTTCAATTTTAAGAATTCTATAATGTAATTATAGCATATACAAGAAATTGTGCTCCAACTATCAGGTACTATATACCTAGTTACAGCCTCAAATGAAACAGACATATATAGAGTTACCCATACATACTAAAATTGTTTTATATATCTGTTATACTTTGCACATGTTACTTTTAATATCTTTAGGAGAAATTAGGTTTTACTTCCGGTGACAACACGGACAGTCCGAATGTAACCAATTTGGGTGAGCCCTAAGTATTATCTGCCTGCTGCTAGTATGTGACAATGCCCCCTCCTTCCTTTTCCTTTTCAAAGCTATAATTCAAAAGCTGGGGACAAGTGACATGCCTTTATTTGAGAAGGTACTGGTTTTAACCTCTTTATTAATTTGGGTTTGTTTCATGGGCTATGTTGTTAGAAACTTTTACCTTGCATGGATTAAATCATTGTACTTTGTGTACCTAAATGACCTTCCTAGACCTTAAAGAATAAATTGTAGAAAACTTACTGCATAGGTTTAATGTCAACTTGATGCAAATGATCTGGGAAGCCTCAGTGGTTGCCTTCATTGGACTGGCCTGTGCCCATTGTGGGCAATGACATTATTGTCCAGATATTTCTATATTGTATACAATAGGCTGAACATGAACCAGCAACACAAGCCAGTAGATAGCATCCTTTCCTAGCCTGTGCTGCAGCCACTACCAGGCTCCTACCATGAGTTTTATTATTGGTCAGAATATTTTTGCCACAGAAATTAAGAATTTATTAACAGCGCTTAAGTCAATGTTCAAGCTTTACTTAGGAGTTGTATGGTAATTAAAGTACCAAATTAATCCGAGCAATCCTCTTGGAGGTTTAGCAACCACCCTTAAAGCTCCAATCTGATTTTGCAAGAGGGATTTGATGGGACAATATTTTGGCCCCTACCCTCTGAGGTCGACTTGGGTCCTAGGGTCCTGCATCCGCAACTTTGTACATGTCCTGTGTCAGTGAGTCATCAGTCATCCCACACCAGAGAAGCCTTGGAGATTCACTTAAAAGGACTTCATCCTATCAGTGTCCAGTCCAGTCGAAGGAGGAAAGTCCATATAGAGGAGAAACTCCTTACACTTCAAAGGGAAGCTCTGGTCAAGCAAGGCCTGACTTTGTCCTCACATAGATGGAACTGGTGAAGAGAGCCAGGCACTAGGCCTGAGTAACCCCTTAAGGACCAGAACCTCAACTGACCTTAACACCAAAATAAACTTCATTTATCTGAGCTAACTGTGTGGTTTTAAACGCCCAACAGGAAACTGTAATCTAAAGAAGAGAAAATGAAATAGGTTATTATCAGATAGGTGAGAGACCTACTGTGCCAAGTTAGGAATCTACTATGTCATGTTAGAAAATATCTCAGAGATAGAGAAAGTATTTAATGTGCCATGCCAGAAAATATCACCTTTTATATTCTCATGGTTATGGCTCTCATTCTGGAGCCCTGTGTATTAAAGCTGGGCCTCATTCTAGAGCTCTGTGTACTAAAGCTTTTTCTAATTTCTCAAACCAGGGTACACATCCTTTTTCCCTCTGCATTCCCTAGACAAGGACCCTCCAATTGCTAATGTACCCAGTAGGCCCCTGTTGGTACTGTGAAGTCCCCGCACTGGTATACTCATATAAGACTCAACCAGCTTATCTCTTCAGTTGCAGAAAAAAAAGTCCACTAAGTACTGCCCACTATCAATCTGGACCAATCCCACTGGGCAGAGCACCCAGAGCAGCCAAAATGGGAACCCAGATTCTTACCCTCCAGCCTGCCAGCTGTTCCCCCAAGACTTTGCCCCTGATCAGTTCTGAAGCAGTTACAGAAGACAAACCTCCGCCCGCCCTTTTTCCTATAGAAACAAAAGGCTGGAATGTCAGGATGTGAGCTCAAGAAGCCCATTGGAATGCAGAGACACCTAAGATCCTGTTGTCCAAGAACCCGCTCTACAAGGCCAGCCTTTGGCTATGCTAAAGCAGGCCACCACCAATTACTCAGGGATCTTCCCCCTTGCCTTTCCACCCACCCCACCCTTACTGAATCCCACTCCCACCTTCTCCCTTAAGTTCCCAAGCCAGATGCCATTCTGTGGTTGGCTCTATCTTACCCCTGAGCCTAGCCCTGACTACCCTGAATTATACTTTGCTCCAAAGAACTTAGACCTTGTGGCCTTTCATTCTGGGGGGAGCATGCTATAACCTTACTCCAGTGAGCTACAGCCAGGCCACCACAGCTCATGTAATCCTCAGCACTACTGTCTTCTTCCAGCATTCTAGTAGTGTGGTCAATTAAGCTCTTCTTAAAGTGTTAAATTCCTTTTTCTAGTCCAAAGTTTCAAAGTCTATCACATTTCTGACAACGACAACATGGTTGTCTTTCTCATAACAATGCCCTTCTCTCTGCTACTAGTTCTCGTATTACATACTTTTGTTGCTTTGATAAAACATTAGGACCAGCTGGGGTGGTGGTGCACACCTTTAATCCTAGCACTCAGGAGGCAGAGGCAGGTGAATCTCTGTGTGTTCAAAGCATGCCTGGTCTACAGAGTGAGTTGCAGGACATCTGGGCCTGCAGGGAGAGCCGTTCTCAACAAAAGTGAAAAAAAAAAAAAAAAGGAGCATTATGACCGAAAGTATGACTTACACAAAAAATTTACTTTGGGTTATGAAAGACCCAATGCAATGGTGAGAGAGCCATGACAGTAGGCATACACTGTAGGAAGTTGAGAGATCAAATCTTCACACAAATGCAGAAACCAGTGTTGACAGAAATTTAATACAGTCTATTAGTCACAAGATGTTATGGTCAGAAACAGATGTGGGCAAGGAATAGCTTCTTACTGGCTAAAGAGGACTCAAGATAATTAAAAATAGGCTCTGGCTTTGCAGCGTTCCAAACTCTTCACAGTCATTGAAATGATAATCAGTTGGTCTGCCTTGGAGGAAATTCAATTCAGGATAATGGATTTTTCTGGGAACTTTCTGTTCAGAGCCGATCAAGTAAGCAAATAATGGGATATGGTTATAAACTGTCCAAGATCACTCCCAGTTACATATTTCACATACTTCATCCCTAATATTTTCCTTAAAGTTTCATAAACTTCCCAAATAGTACCACCAGTTGGGGACTTAGGGCTCACAAAACTAACACTAGTTGGAATATTGCTCATTCAATCCTCAATAGCCATGGTGTTAATTGAGGTATATGGGACTTTGTTACTTTTGGGCTCAGAACATCATAGTAAACTTCCCTTGTGTACATAGTCCAGCTATTTAAGAGATAAATCCAATTGATCTGGCTTCATGCAAATTTTCAACTAGATTTAAGAAGAGTACAAGAAATAATACATTTCATATCTCATTGTAATAATGTGATTAAAACTATTTCTATGACAAAACACTATCAATGTGAGTGAAGCAAGTTTTATGTCTACTATCCTAATACTTTTTCACTATTTTGCAGATATACATTCTTTACAGATAAATAAAATGCATTTCTCAGACAACCAAATAGAAATAGAAAAAATAGTTTTAACTTGTCTTCCAATATCTGTACTAGTTATATGTATTTGAATAAATTTAATTAATTTCATTATTTTTAGTATCATCTATCATATGTTGGATTCCAAATGATTCTAATTTCCTATTCATAGTTTTATTCTCATTATCTCTGACACTGCTTGTCCTTCTACTTGAAATTATATATTCTATCTTTGTTAGATTTATGTCAACACAACCCCCAAATAAAAGTAAAACATCAGGTTTAGGCACTCCAGTAAAGTTTACTTCAGGAATAGCCTGGGCTGGTTATTATAGATGGAGCAGAGCAGCCAGCAGGAAAGTGGCATCTTCCCAGGCCCTATTAGATGTTTTGGGGCAGGACATCAGGTAAAGAGGAAGTGAGGTCATTGATTGAGCATTTCTGGAGGGAGTGGAAATCCGTGTGCTCTGGGAATGCTGGTCATGAATTCCAGATGTTGTGAGAAACAAGCCTAACAATCATAATCAACAAGTTTATTGAAAATATTAGAGTCTACAGTTTGCAAGTAAATAATCTATTCAAATAAATTTAACTAAGTAAGTTGAAGACTACTTACATCCCTTGGAAAATACCAGATTTCAATAAAAATATTCATAATTGATACTAATAATTGAACAATTTGACAAGGAATGAATAAAATGCTATAAAAGTTTTAGGTGTTTAAGCAGGGCATAATGGTGCACACATTTAATTCTAGGACTTGGGAGACAGAGACAGGTGGATCACTATGTGTTCAAGTCCAGCCTGGTCTGCAAAGAGAGTTCCAGGACAGCTTGGGCTACAGGGAGACCCTGTCTCAAAAAGGCAAAAATTAATTAATTAATTAATTAATTAATTAAAATAAAAGGTTTTAGGTGTTTAATATGAACAGATGGAATTAAGAATTATATCAAGCAAAAACAAATAACTCATTTTAATTAAGAACAAATGGATCTAGAATAAGTTCTGTGTTATAAAGTCTTTGAGAATTTTAATCAGTTGTATACATTTAATTAATAGTCATATAAAAATTTTTTCAGCCAACTACTCAGTTCACATTTTTATTTAACACAATATGTTTAAGAGTGTTTTCTGCACATTGGGAAGAAAATACCTTACCATTTCTAAACAGTTTCAAAAAGTTATAACTGAGGGCTAGATATTACAACTGTATAAACAGTTTAAAAAATATTGTAAACTTATGAGTAAGTAAAATGTATCTTATAAATATAAATAATATCAATATAAGCATATAGTGCAAAAATATTACTACATGGACTGATATTTATCATTGCTCTAAATTTTGTATTTGTTGATATTCTGTTGAACCTGACTTTCCGGTTGCTTATGCACTCAATTTAATATGTTGAATATGGTGTTATTCACTAAGTATTAATATTTATAAAACTTTCAAATGAGGATTTGCAGAACAATAGTTGCTAGAAATGAGATTGTCTTAGAACAAGTAATCAATCCATAATAGCAGGTTAATCTCTCCAGGATTTAAAATTCAGTCTTTTCAGATAATGAATTAAAGGCTTCGAGCTTTATTTGCCTTCATCAGGCATGTGTAAGCTCAAGAGTATAGCTTGCATTATGAGCAAATGTTTTAAAATTTATTATTCATTATTGAAAATTAAAGAAGAAAAAGATTCATGAAGGACATTAATTACATGAATAGCTTGCTATTGTTTTGGAATTGCTCAGGATGGCATCATTAACATAATTTTAATGGGTCTATTCAAGGCACTCCATTTTTAAACATACTATCATAGTAATCACTTAGTGAATACTAAAGGAAATCTGGGAGGCTATGGGAACTATACAATTTATTTAGGAATTACTTGTGTCATTAAATTATTTTACTCATAATGTAGATGTAATCTTTTCACTGTGAACCTCATAATGAATACCAGAGGAAAAATCTGGAACTCAAATACTTGAAATATTTTATTTGATATTTGAACTATTAATATTTGTAATAGCCCCAAATATTTTATTTTTACTGAATTTAATTTATAATCTAAAATTTAAATGTATTTATAACTTTTCCTATTCAGCAAAAGGATTATAATGACTGGAGCAAAGATAATTATTTTAAAATGAGTCTTTTGTTACCTATAGTTGCATAGACAATATCAAAATGAGGAAAACCCATGTCCTCACAAGTAGTAGTATTAGCCAGCAGGAATGAATGGAATATTTCTCTTTTTAAATAATGGTGAAATTTTACCTCTCTGTATACAAAATTTTGCACCAATTCAGATATTTCAGGAGCTTTGGACTTAATATTTAAAGAGCATGCTAGCTACCACTTTCCCTTAAAACTACCGATCATTTCTCCTCAGAAGGAAACACAGTGATTTCTTCTCCAAGATGACTATGCTTTCATTAGATTCAGCATCCTGAATACTTTGCATGTTATAGGTTTTGTTCTAATTTTCTGCAGCAACATGATTTTGTTACTTGTTTAACACTTTTCTTTATTAACACTGCTCCATCAACAATAAATATGATGGGAAGATGACAACAGATTTTCAGGTCCTGATATTAGTGGTACAAAAATAGTTTTGATTTTAATTGCCTATTACTGCAGAGTCAAAATCCATGCTTGTAAATCTATTATCTGACAGTAGTGATTCTGCTCTATTTGAACTTAACTAGTCATTCCGTAACAAGCTCAGTTATAACTGATAGTTTGCTTTTAATTTAGCTCCCTCAGTCTTGTCCTCACTGACCTTCAGGTCTGTTTTTAACTAACCATTTATCCAACCTGTCAAGACCATGACAAATGCCCCCAGAGTACACTATGATTGAATGTGAAATTTGTACTGTGAGAAGAATCCCGTAGGCAATGTTAACAGAGACACCAGAAAACTCTGACCCTTAAATTCAAGTTTAGTTGGTTTTCCCATTAAGCTAGAAGACCTAAAGTAAAGAAGTGATATCACTGCTTTACACACATAGACACAAACGCAGGATATGCTAAAAAAGCATCTAGTATTATGTATTAGATGAAACTTAATGAGGAAAAGAAACTAAAAACCTCACACTGCATTTAATAATAAGTGAAATATTTTATAATATTTACTGCTGTATTTTAAAGAATACAGCTGTTTCTATGTAATACAAATGAACTTTAAAGAACCATTTTCTAAATCTATATAAATTTTCAAATGTGGCTGCCTAATATGCATTTTAAATTACTGCATAGCTGTACAAATAATCTTTCTTTTTTCCTGTGTTCTTTTTTGTCTTATTTTTCCTGTTTCATTCAATTTCCATTAATGGGTACATTACCAAAGACATATAAACATATAAATGCAAATTAAAGATTATGGTGTGGCCAGGTGTGTTGGTGAAAGCCTTTAATCCCAGCTCTGGGAAGATAGAGGGAGAAGCAGGTGGAACTTTGAGAGATCAAGGCCAGCCTGGTCTACATAGCAAGCTACAGGCCAGCTGGGGCTACATGAAGATCCTGTCTCAAGAAAAAAAGATACAATGTAATATGTATTTTATATAATTAATAGCATTAAACTAATTAACATTCATCTAAGTACATTTTAACTGAATATATTATAGTCCGCCATCCATTTAGAGTCACTACTGATAAAAGATAGTTTTGTATTATCCTTTATATACACTTATATCTCTAAGAAATTAACTAAAGTAGTAAAATATGAATTTTAAGTTAACATTACTTTAATGTTTTATTTGCACAATAGTATTTGGGGCAAAATTTACACTATGTCAAATTATACTCAGTTTGAGCAAAGCAGGTATTAGTAATTAGAGGGAATAATTTTGAAATGTAGGCATTGGATATTGTCTGTGTTTTATCATCTTCAGTATAAATGAAAGTTATTAAATAGTCTGAAAATCTATTTGATTCTGGTAATATCACATATTGTGTAGAAACTAAAAAGGGCATATTTTGAATGACAGCATGCAATTTCTTGTATAATTTCCCTACAATGTGTTTTACAAGAAGATAAATCATTCTAAGAACCATTTATATAATATAATTCCAAGAATTTGGAATCAAATCATTTTATCAAGTATTCATTGCATGGTTTTTGGGTGAATTAATATGTGTGCCTCAGTTTCCTTACTTTGAAAATAATAATCACAAGTGCTCATTATTATTTTGGAGAATAAATTAATTAATGCCCTTATATAATAAATTCTAGGAATTTTTAGCCACTATGTTTAGGTATTATCAGTGTAATTCAGTAATTAAAAATTTATCTACTTCAAGGTGTGAAGTTTCAGACACATTAAAATGCAATGAAATTTTAAAATGATATCTTTTAACTTGATTAGAAAATTTTTGTTTTCTTGATCCTAGCCAGCCTTATCAGGGTGAGATGGTAAATTAAGCGGTTTTAATTTGCATTTCCTTAATTATTAGTGATGTTGAACACTTTTTAAGATGTTTCTCAGCCATCTCTATTTCCTCTCTTGTGAATTCTCTGCTCAGCTATTTACTCCATCTTTTTTNTGGAACTCACTCTGTAGACCAGGCCGGCCTTGAAGTCACAAAGATCTGCCTGCCTCTGCCTCCCAAGTGCTAGGATTAAAGGTGTGCACCACCATGCCCAGCTAATCTTTGGAGTGAGTCATTTGTCTTCTTACTCTTTTGTTTTGGTAAGGGTTTAATTTTATTCTTCTACAAGTGGTGATCCAGTTTTGCCAGCACCATTTGGTGAAGATGCTGTCTTTCCTCCATTGAGTCTTTTAAGCCCCCTTGTCAAATATATGGTGGCTGAAATTGTGTGTGCTCAAGCTTGGATCTTCAGTTTTGTTCCATTGGTCTACAGGTCTGTTTTTCTGCCAGTACCAGGCTGTTTTTATGACTATAGCCCTGTAGTATAGTTTGATGTCTTGTATAGAAGTTCCCCCTGTATTGCTGTTTTCATTCAGGGTTGCTTTGGCTATTCAGGGTCTTTTGTTATTCCATATGAATTTAAGAATTTTTTTTCCAAGCCTGTGAGGAATGTCCTGGGGATTTTAATTGGAATTGTGTTGAACTGATATAGTAATTTGGGAAGAAGGGACATTTTTACTATATTAACTTTTCCATTCCATGAGCATTGGAGGTCTTTCCATCTTCTGATGTCTTCTTAAATCTCCTTCTTCAGGAGTTTATAATTTTTGTTGTAGAGATCTTTGGTGTCTTTGGTTAGGTTTATTCCTAGGTATTTTATGGTTTTTGAGGGTACGGTGATTGGGAAGGTCTCCTTGTATTCCTTCTTCAATTGCTTGTTGTTGGTGTAAAGAAAGGCTACTGATTTTTCTAGGTTAATTTTGTAACCTGCCACTTTACTGAAACTCCTAATCATTTCTAGGAGTTTTCTGGTAGAGATTTTAGCATTCCTTAAGTAAACTATCATATCATCTGCATATAGGGATAGTTTGACTTCCTCCTTTCCAATTAGTATTCCTTTTATTTCCTTTTATTGCCTTATTGCTCTATGTCTTGTTTCAAGCACTATATTGAAGAGGAGTGGTGACAAGGGGCAGCCTTGCTGGGTTCCTATCTTTATGGGGAGTCCTTCTGACTTTTTCCATTTAGGATGATGCTGGCTGTGGGTTTCTTGTATATGGCTTTGACTATGTTGAGGAATGATCCAGCCCAATTCTATCTAGTACTTTAATCATGAAGGGATGCTGTATTTTGTCGAAGGCTTTTTCTGCATCAATTGAGATGATTGTGTGTTTTTTGCCCTTCAGTCCATTTATGTGTTTTATATATACTGATTTTTGAAATTACTTTTTGTATTCTCTTGTGTAAACAAATGACTAATTTATATGATTATTGGAATTAATGTCAGCCCCAGCACCAAGACAACGACCCATTTTTTTGGAATTTGATGCCACAAAATGAGGAAAACTTGCTAGATACAAAATTGGTTTCAAACAATAGAATGTGAAACCAACATAATTTTTTATGGAATAAATAAGAAAAGTTATTTAGACTAGATATTCTTGTGTAAGGGCAAGCCTTAATTGGAAGGAAAACACTGAGATCAAGTATTTATTTTTTTTTGCTGAGTCTGATCTCTCATGCTAACACAGATTTATGTTAACAGCTTAGTGTTATCACTATTACAGCATACATTATTAGTATTTCAGCATAAAATCACAAGTGTTACACAAGAAGAAAATTCAACAAACAAAATCCTTTATAGATATTTGAAATCTAATTGCTGTACTACTGAGTTCTCACTCTTGATAAATAGAACAAAATGTTAAATTTAGAACATATGGTTCTCAGTCAATTTAAATGAAGGAAGACAGCATTTCAGGTGGCTGGGCTAGGATGGCCACTCCACCTTTTGGGTCAGGCACTACCTGTGCTTACTTGTCATGACCCAGACAACCTTGCACTCCATTGCTTTTTACATTTAATTCAAATAAAGACATTGAGACCATTTGGTCCTTATAATCTATTTTCTCAATGTAAGTGAGGAGCAAGACAATAAACTGAAAATATATATTCATGATATTTATAATAAATGAGTGTAAGAGACACAATAAATATGTGAATAAGGAGAAATTAAAGAGACAGGAAACAATAATGATTAGTCAAATTCCAATCACCCAAATACACAAAACTGTCACATACATTTACTTTGTGCAAATATCAAATACTTTGAGAATATTTGTATATTGCTCCTATCATGTGTTGATTGGTAATACGACATGTATAAGATTATGTGCATAAGAGAAACACACAGATCAACAGCACACTGATTTCTAGGAAAGAACCATGGGCATCACATCTATCAGACGCATAAGGGACCTTCCAAGGTAGCAGTAGTTCTCGTTAATATAGTCTTGATATTGGCTTGTTATTGTTCTTCGTAATACACATGATTAATTTCATATATGTTTTCATTATAATTTGTTATTACTATTTATATTTTTTAATTAATAAGATACATTTTAATAAATTTCTGATATTGTCTATGTAGGAAAGGCAACCTTTTACTCATATCTTAAAAAGTAAAATAATTACTTATAACATAATGCATCCCTTTAACTACATTGAGTCAAAGTATAAATTCTGAATATGTAATATAATGAAAAGTGGGATCAGTATTTTTTTTTGGTGTTTTTGAGACAAGGTTTCTCTGTAGCCCCAGCTGGCCTGGAACTCACTCTGTAGACCAGGCTGGCATTGAACTCATAGAGATCTGCCTGCCTCTGCCCCCACTGAGTGTAAAGATTAAAGGCGTGTTCCACCATGCCCAGTGGGATCAGTCTTTTATATGAAATCAGTCTTTTATTACAATGGAATGTATCTTACAATATATGTATTTCAACAATAGGAGCAAGATAAGGATCAAATTTGTTAGAGAATATAATAGATGATTTTTAGATGTAAAAATCTAAATTATCCTAAAGAGTGAAGAATAATTATATCAATAAAGGTTCCTATGTTATTTAACATGCAATCTGAGTGTATTAAAACATAACCAATTTTCAAATTTATGGAGAAATTCAATAACTAATTGTAATAAGTCCATGACAGTTACAACATATTAGAATATTAATATTATTGTATAAAATTTGAAAAAATAATGATGTGGTCTGTGGAGATGGCTTAGGAAATAAAGAGTTCTTACTGAGCAACCATAAGGAACTTACTTCAAATTTCCATAATCTTTGTAAAATACTGGACATGGGTCTGTATTCCCAGTATTGTCAATGGCAAATACAGGAAGATCATGGGTTTTCTGGCCACCAGTGTAACTTCAGATTCAGTCAGGGTCCCTGATCCAGTGGAGTAATGTGAAGAATGATGGAACAGGACACTCAAAGCCCTCCAACAGCCTCTTAAATTCACTTGTGCAAGTATCAGCACCCATATGGCACATATACCACACAAATATACCAAACACGTGCATCTTCCACATATCCTCCAACACACATGAATACAGAATGAGGAGAATATCTGAATTCTATTTGTAAAGTTAGATGCTTAAATAATATAAACATCAAGGAATTCTAAGATCTGTGATTAAAATTATATAGGATATAGGCATGACTACATTAATACTTAAAAGTCAGATATTACCTCAAATAAAGCAAAATGTCTTCAATTTTAGTGGTAAAATATACTTTGGAAATTGTTTTTCCAAATATCTATACATAGGAGTAAACTATCTAATTAACCCTGTAAGTATGTTGGAGCTAACCGTTCTCATTTGCAGTTTGCTGTAATATTTATTGTGCCTGATATTTAAAGTATACCAGTATCAGCTTCCATAGAACCTATAATTATTCAAAAAACAGTTTAGTTTTAGGATGAATGCCTGTGTCTAAGGACTATCACCTAGATATCTCTTCCTTATTTATGTTAACTATCACAGCTTCAAGGAACTGTCCTAATGAGGGTACCTGCTGAGCCAATCTGTTACCTAACCTCCTCCATGCAGACCAATTTCATTATTTAAAATATAAATTCCTTGCCTCAGAATGCAAGATTTCCATTTCCCTCCTGTCTCATCTAAGGTTTAGATGCATGAAAGGCAAGCCAAATGCCTGGAAATAATCAGATTCTGAATTTAGCTTAGTGTTTATAAACCTCCTGGCTTTGCATTTGTAATTGAATTTGCTGATAAGGCCGTGGAACATCTTTTTTATCCCCAGGTTAGTAAAGCTTCTTTTAACAATCTGCAAGACTGATAGCAGTTATCTGTCTACTCTCTTTTATTTAGCTTATAAAATATTATGAGAACTTCATTTTCTCATATCACTCTCTGGCAAACAGATCAGAAAAAAAAAAAAAAAGCATAGCATTTACCCTAACCTAATTTAGTCAATAATTCCTCACACAAATCCTCAACAGCTTTTCTTCCTTTTTGTACTTAAAAAGGTGGGATTTTAAATTAATGAACTACCCAGGTATTCAGTATATAGAGAAAATAATATGGTAAATAACTTATTTTGCCAAACCTCTTAAAGTAGTGCTATTAACCAGACGCACATGCCTGAGCAATTTTTAAAATGACTCATATACAGAAATGCAGTCTTTTGGAGGTGGGAATTAACTTTTCATTGCATTTTTGCAAATTTCACACAATATAGTTTGATGGTATTTGGATCCCATCCCTTACCTGCACCTCTCTCATAGAGTCCGATTTGTTCCACCAAATATCTTTGGGGGTGGGTCCATCCAAGGGGCCCACCAGAAGACCCACTCCTGTAAGACAATGTTCTCCCACTTCCAGCAGCCATCAATTGCTGAAGTTCCTTATGATGAGTTCGGATTCCTTACCCATTTCCCCATCTCTGTCCTGGGGTTTTGTTTGGTTTGAGCTTGCATAGGACTTGTGCATGCTGTCACCAACGCTGTGAGTTCACGTGCATAGCTCACCAGCTGTCTGGAGTACTGTTTCCTTGTAATCATCCACCCTCTCTTGCTCTTGTAATCTTTCCACCTACTCTTCCAGAATGATCCTTGTGCCTTTTGAGGCAGATGCTTGAAATACATGTCCTACTCAGGAACAAGCTCCAGGAGGCCTCTTTTTCTTAGCACATTGGCCCCTCTTGTGAGCTAGAGCTCTGTTACCCTCACATGATCCTGAAGTTTTGAGTCCCTTTTGAGAACCATGTTTCCTCATCACTCTGGCGGTAGGCTTATGATGGAGTTGAGAATGGCGGGCTTCCTCATGGTTGGCAGCAATTGCAATCTTTTCTGACTACATGCTCCACAGCCTCCTCCTGTGAGGTCCCAGGTTTTACATGACAAAGGCTTTGGTATTTATGCAAAAGAGAGATAAAAGTCCTGGTTATTTGCAAATTCTGGTCTTGTCAGGACTGATTCTCTGGAAACAAATTCTAACTTCTCCCAGGGCCCACTAATGTCCTCACTCTAAATGTGTTATTGGGTATATAGGCTTTGATTTTGGACCTCTACCAATACCACATGATCCAGCAATACCACACTCAGGTATACACTAAAAGGTCTCTATATCCTGCCACAGAAATATCTATTCATTTATATTCTTTGCTGCTCTATTCACAATAATCAGGACCTGGATACTACCTAGATGTCTATCAGCTGATTAATGGATAATGAAAGTATGTTATCTTTGCACAACAGAATATTATTCAACTGTTAAAAAATAAAATTATGAAATTTGAAGGAAAATGGATGGAGCTGAAAACAGTCATCCTGACTGAGGTAACCCTGACTGAGAAGGAAGCATTGCATGCTGTCTCTTGAAAATGGAGGCTACATTGGAATACTTAAATATGCCTCTTTCACTTTAGAATATCCATAGATATCAGGAAAATAGTAAGAGGCCTCCTCCATGGGGAGGAAGCCTTCATGGAAGGAAAGATAAAATGCAATGATATAAAGGGGAAAGGTGCAATAGTGGACCTAAGGTAAGGGGAGTAATCACATTCTTATTGGATTTAAGGATTGTTTCAAAAGAGGGATCCCAAACCTACTCTAGTCACATTAGGAACATGTCACTAGACAGGTCACAGTCTAGAGATGCAAATCTACTGCTATTATTCTG
This sequence comes from Rhizomys pruinosus, assembly GCA_009823505.1. NCBI lineage: Eukaryota > Metazoa > Chordata > Mammalia > Rodentia > Spalacidae > Rhizomys > Rhizomys pruinosus. Next base: position 580,527 of record VZQC01003400.1, read on the forward strand.
TTAAATGTATGCAGTATTAAGCCTACACATAATGTAGTGCCTTCCCAAGATTAACAGTGTGACTAATGACTCTGAATTGGGCCCTTAAAGTAACAGATGTGGAGCTTAAGAAATGGATCAGCAGTTAAGAACATTGTCTGTTTTTGTAGAAGACTCAAATTGATTTTGCAGTACCCCTAAGGTCGCTAAAGAACTGGTAACTCCATTTCCAGGAAATCCTATACCCTTTTATGGCCTTTGGTGACATCACAAAACATGAATGCTCTTACATAATGGAGACAAAACAAATAGATAGATAATAAATAAATAAATAAGTAAATAAATAAATGTAATTTTTATATAATGTTTATCATAAAAAATAAGGGGTAGAGCTGGGCTTGGTGATTCATACCTTTAATCCCAGCACATAGGAGGTAGAGGTAGGTGGATCTCTGTGAGTTGAAGGCCAGCCTGGTCTACATATAAAGTCCCTGGACAGGTAGGGTTACAGGGAGACCCTGTCTCAAAACTACCAAAACATAATAATAATAAGGGATAGAAATTCAAAGAAATATGACTTTCATAAATTTCCCAATAATTGAAGCTAATGAACAGCAACCTGAATTCCTAAAACCAAATTATTATTTTACTACTTCAAATTAGCATGGAATTAAAAAAGTTTATAACAGTATACTGTTTCCACAGAAATAGCTTATCCTATTTGTTTCTAAAAATATTTGCATCTGTCTTTTGTTGATGGCTTTATTTAATACTGGGATTAAGGCTAGAGATAATTTAGTGGTTAAGAGCACGGATTGTTCTTGCAGAGAACCTGGGTTTGATTTCCAGCACCCACCTGATGGCTAAGAAACATCTATAACTCCAGTTCCAGGGGAATCTGACACCCTCTTCTGATCTCCACAGCACTGCACAACATGGGTGCAGCTACTCATACACATAAAATAGTCAATAAAAAATTAAAAGAAAATACTGGGATTTTCAATGTAGAAAGGATTAATCTATATCCCAAGAAGCTTCAAAGTCAGAAACTAAATGGAAGTAGAAGTTAGATAAGAGAGCAGAATTTAAAATATGACTTTTTTTTTTTTTTTGGTCTTTTCAAGACAGGGTCTCCCTTTAGCCACAGCTGTCCTGGAACTCACTCTGTAGACCAGGCTGGCCTTGAACTCATAAAGATCTGCCTGCCTCTTCCTCCCAAGTGCTAACATTAAAGGCGTGCGCCACCACGCCCAGCTAATATGACTTTTCTTAAGGGAAAAAAAAGAATTTAATAATAAAAATGATTGGACAATTTAAAAATGCCCACATTGTTATGGCAGAATAAGTTGTATTCAGTAATAAAAGTACATGTATATATTTTCTTTTTGGAAACAATGAATATTTATCAGAAAGGTGGGAGTAGACATAGTAGTAACTGAACTATCTCAGATGTAGAAGTTGGATGAAGATTAGTTGACTAGATATCTTGCTGAAAGTGGAGTATAGATGGACTGTTTCTTTATGATGCTATTTTTTTGGTAGTAGTAATTTTTTCTTAGTAATCTGTATGAGAAAAATCAAACAACTTTATTGTTCAGATTAATATAATACAAAGAAGAAATTCCTAGAATTTTATGATATCAAGAAGAAATCTTACTGAACTATGAGCTGTTGAAGGAAAAGAGCATAATAAAAGAGAAATGTGATTTGTGATGGAAGATTACAGGTTTTAGTAGTTGGAAATTCTGATGACACAAAGTGTCTTTTGGTCCCAGATGTCTGGACTATCCTCTTAGTCCAGACCCACTCAGTGCACCTTGATGCCCTGCACTCAAACCAGCTCAATTTTCCAATCTAGTTTATTTAGTCACTCCACAGGATATTCTCATCCCCATTTTCACCTTGAACTCCAGAGACCAGCTTTCTACCCTGGGATACATACTGTACACAAATAGTGAAAAAAGCGTCTTCATTCAACAGGAGGCTATTATAGAGTTCCAGAACTGATCAGACACAGAGAATATATGCCTGAGGTATGCCCAGACCAAAGTGACACATCTACAATGGAACATCTATACCTAAGGATTATGCAACATCTGGGGATAGAGAGGATACTACCTTCAACTCTCAACAGTGAGACTTCATCATACAACAGAGTGTGATGCACACAGAGAGCCATACTGGCTAAGTTTTAGAGAGTAGAAATTAGAGACTCTAGTCCACATCCATGGATAGGACTTGTATACTAATACCCTCCCATGGCTCAGGAACCACTGCGAAAGAAGGGACAAAAAGATTGTTAGAGCCAGGGTTGGTAATGGTGCATGAACATAAGAAATCAGAGGCTTTCATGCCTCTGGGAGGGAACTTGCTCATGAACTTGCAAGAATGGTGACTGCATGCACAAGGCTGATGCCAACTCAAGTAATAACAAACAAACAACAAACAAGCAAGCAAACAAACAAGCAAACAAACCAAACTAATAGCATAGAACGGAGGAAATGGCCAGCAGACCCCAACCCTAGTTAAGCAAATGATTACTTCTGGGTGAAGGAGAGGAGATCCTCTTTATGGCAGTAACTCTATGACTAGACTTCAGTGGATGAAATTGCACTGAGGGACTCTTGGCTAAAAATGATTGAAGCAGTAAAGCTTAACATTTGTGACAGAATGCATGAAATACGGTAGGGAGGATCTATTGGGACAAGAGGAGGGAGTCTAAATTTGAGGAAGATGAATATGAATTACACAAAATTCAATAAAAATTTAATTTTGCTTAAATAACAGTAAACAACAACAACATAAAACCATGTCCCAACAACTTGAGTGTATGAGCCTACTCTGTAGCACCAAAGGGACCCTGGCATGACTGCAAAGCAGTGAAATACATGTGAGTAGTCTGCAATGGGGTGACATATGACAATATAGCAGGGCCAGAGAACAAAAGTGACATCTATTGGTGGCTGAGGAAGATGACATCATGATCTTTGCAGGTAAATGGATGGAACTTGAAGCCATTATGCTAAGTGAAGTATACACAGATAAAAGTATTTCAAATAAAGTATTGAAATTAAAAAAAGAAGAGTATTTCAACAAATGAAGTATAAAGTAATACATGTGGAACAAATATTTGCAGGATGCATTTTCCTGCTCAGACCATTAAAGTTCCAAAATGCTATATGAGTGGAAATTTTTTGAAGTGATGCAGTGGAATATTTCTTCAGAATAGGTGTAGAAGTGAAGTGAGGTACTGGCTGTGTCATGTATTAGAAGGTATCAGTGAAGACTGACAGAGATATAAGCAGAGAGCACATTTCTTTCTGCTAAAATTTAAACTGTTTGAGAATTATGATTGTGAATTTCTAAGATATGAACAAAATTTAAAGATGGAATTCATAAAAATTGATCTATCTAATAGTAAAATGAACATAGTTCATTTTTATTTGAGGCTAAGAGAAATGGAAAATAATTTTAAATTGCTTAAGGTAAGTGGAAAATAATTTTAAATTGCTTAAATATTTTCTTCTCTAGAATACTTATTACATAAAATAGCATGAATTCATGTCTATTAAATATATATCAATGTACTCTATATAAACTGTCATCTAGCAGTCTATATTTCTAGCATCTATTTAATCTATCCATCATCTATATATCTAGCTTGTCTAATCTGTCATCTATCATTAATAATAAGGAGAAATTGAAGTCCACTCTGTGTACTTTTAGTTGTTAAGCATCTTATGATATAGTGTAACATCTTTGTGATCATTTCCCTCTAGTAACAAAACTTTTGATGCATTTAACAATTCTCTATTTTTCTATTAGAATATCCATTTAAGAGGTGTGTGGCATCAAAACTATCAGTAAAAAGCTGGAAAAGTATTATTTTATATGGCAGGCATGGTGGGAGGTTGGGGAGGACAGGAAACAGGGAGGGGAAAGATGATGGAAGAATTGGAGCTGTGGAAGGAGGAAGAAGAAAGAGTAGAAATGATTGGACCTGAGGAGGCTAGGAAATGCAGTGTGTAATGTGATCCCTCTGAGAATCCATGAGAAATTCACATATACTGAAGATTAGTATACTGGTGGTTCAACCTGGGGGCTTGGTGGTGGGGAACGTAGTGGAAGAGAGAGGACATTTACCTTTGAATGGGTGGTGAGAGCAAGCCAAGAGACCCTCAAAACAATTCAGGTTATTGCTGAAGCTCTTGAAAATAAGAGCCTACTTCTCAGAACATGATATGCTTCAGGGACAGTACTTAAATTAATGAAACAGGAATTGACCTGGCAGTATTCTACCTGAAGTTAAACACTCATAATACTAGACAATGTGCACACTGTTAAGTTATAAAATCAATCATTGGTACAACCCTTCCCTAAAGCCTAACAACTACAACATGCCTCCCAGCAAACTACCTCTATTGGTGCAATAGAGGCACTGTTGTTTGGTGGGGGTTGGTCAACAGCTATCTAATTGGACATGGAACTCTCTCAATCAAAGTGAACCCATGAGAGCCACTACAAACTCAGCCAAATGGACAGGGCTGTAAAGGACATACAGGCTGGACAAGCCCTATCAGTAATATATATCTAGACAAATGAAATTTCTTACCATATATGAACTATGGAATATTATATTTATAGACAAGCATATCATAAGACACTCATCAAAGAAGCTACACTTTGCAACAGATTGAGGCTACAGCAGAAACCCACAACTGGTCAGACAAGGAATATATATATCTGAAAGATCCCCATTCTTAGAAGACTCATCTACAGTTGAACCTCTAAACTTAGTGAGGGGCAGAGAGAAAATGATTAAACCTGTCAATTCTCACCTTAAATAACAGAGTGATGGAAACAGAAGGCAAAAACTAGTCAAGTTTCAAAGAATAAAAGCATCCAGAGTGTGGATCAATGGATGAAATGGGTAAATTTAATGAAAGCTTATGCCTTGGCTCCTGTTTATGGGTATGTGTAATACAACTTAGGCATCTATAGGTCAAAACATAAAAAACGAAAAAAAAAAAAAAAGAGGGAGGTGGGAGGGGGGGTACTATCCTTTCTGGGATACAAATGGAAAACTCTGTGTTCCAATCCTATTGATAAATTTTCAATTTTTCTGATCTTGAAACTAACAATGGGAGGAGAATTTTATGTTCCCACAGGTAAAAATCACCAATCTAAATGCCTGAAAACATACAACTTATGGCTGTGCAGGATGAACTGGGGAATGCCAGCAGAGAGGTTGACCCATCTGAACATTAAGGAATGAGGAACCTCAGACTGCCTGAGTCACGGACACTGAGCATCTCTCTGAATAATATTGGGGTTGACTGTTTATAATGGACCCTAATGAAGTTTACCTTCCAGATGCTGAGAAACCTTCCTACCTCTCCCCTTTTTTAGGAAAAAGAAAAACATGATGGTAATGAAACCACTCCCTAACTGTAAACTAGAGCCAATTGTTACAGTGGTAATTTCCTATAAAACAGGCATAACGTATTAACTGATTGATAGGCATAGGAACTGTGAAAGGATATTTCTCTATCTAGAGCCAAATTCAATAGTAAAGTGTTTATAAGTTGTGTAATTAAGCAAAATATATTACTACAGGAAAGCTCTGACATCAGCAATGAATTATTCTGCCTAGGAGATGTTGGCTAGGGGATTCAAACCCGCCCCCCCCAAATTATAAAGGCCTTTTGCCTATAAGTGGGATATATGCAAGGAGAAAGGCAGTAAGTCCCTGTTGTCGAAGACCTGGTGTGAGCATGAAAAATGTTATGAGACGTCACTTGCTAGCGTACAACTGGCCTCTGAAATGCTAGAGAGCGTTACCAAAGGCCACTAAAGCAATACAGCAAAATATTGGTCTCCCTGAGACAAGCAAGACTCCTCCGTCAATATCAGCTACACCTCAACAGCCTGGAGATACTGTGCAACAGTGGCAGCCAAGTGTCTATATATATCCCAAATCTATTTGGCTATTAGCTCTCTCCTTGGAGGAATAACTCACAGCGGATGCCACAAGCTTATGTCCTCTAGTGGTTAGGAGATGTTATAAGCCACAATAAGAACTTGTCACCCTTTATAGAGAAACCACAGTTTGCGGATTAGCATACCATCCAAGCATCTGTGTCTATGCTCACAGCTTAGCTTGACATAATAATTGGTACTGCTTAAATGCCTGTACATCCAATAGCTTGTGCTTTGTTAGTATGACTAAAAAGGGTATCACTGGAAAAGCTGTCAACCCATGAAGGGAAACAACCTGAACAGACTGGAGTCCAAAATGACAACTCCAAAGAAATTAGACTGTTTTCTTCTCACCCACTTGTGCCCCTTTCCCAAAGCCCAGGGAACAAACTGCGGAAGAGGAGGCGTGGTAGATTGTAAGGGCTGTGGAGAGATAGGGGTGAATCATGAGACTACAGGAATATAGTCTGGACTCCTGATTGATCAACATGCCTGTGCATACAAGCTTCTCCAACTGGACTATGGGAACCTTGGGTTGTTCAAAATTTGGACATAGATACTTGCAAAATGCACCAATTACCTGATTGTATGACATAATGAGTGACATCAATGCTATCTGCAAACAACTGTGTCATTGTATTGTAGAATCCCTTAAAAATATAAAAAAAGAAAAAAAAAAAAAAAAACTCACCTCTCCATGGTTCAGCGATTATTGAGGAAGAAGGGGCAGAAAGATTGTAAGAGCCAGGATTGGTACATGATCTTAGTGAAACAGTGGTATACAGTTGACTTTCACATGTGAACTTGTGGCAATGTTGGCATCAGGCACGGGACACTTGCTAACTCTGAAAATGTCTTAAAGTGGATTAAGAACAACGGGTGGTGGTCTGTCCCTGAACTGATAACTACAAGATTTTGAGACAGCCTGGTGAGGAAGAGCATGCCTTACCTAGGATTTCTAGATGTGATGATTAGACTCCAGTGGATCTATGTAGACAGAAGGATATCTGGGTTTGGGAGATTGACTAGATAGGACTTAGATTGGATTTTTTTTTTTTTTTGTCATTTTGAGAAAAGGTTTCCCTGCATTTGACCTGAAACTCACTATGTAAACTAGGCTGGCCTTGAAGTGACAGAGATCTGCCAGCTTCTGCCTCCTAAGTGGTGAGATTAAGGTGTGTGCCACCACACCCAACTGCTTGGATGTTCTGATGAAGAGTTGGAGAATTGAGTGGACTGGATTTGAATGAGAACCATTATATGAGTTGTAAAAATTCTCCATAAAAATTATAAAAATAATTATTTTATTTTTCATAATACAAATGTTATTTTCATTCATATTTTCTTAAAAATAATTATAAAAATGAAAACAAACTGTCATTAACTGTGATCAGTTGCCGAGTTAAAGCTCTACATACATTCAGGTTTTATAAGAACTCAAAAACATTAGAAACAATACAAACAGGGGGTGGAGAGATGGTTCAGTGGTTAAGTGCACTGTCTTATATTGCAGAGGACCAAGGTTTGATTCCCAGCCCCACATGGCAACTAACAATAAACTGTAACTCCAGTTCCAGGGGATCAGATTCCATATTCTGATAACTGCAGGCAATACATAATATAGATGCACTTACACATGCAGGCAATACACATATATGCAGAAAATAAAAATAATAAATAACGAAGAAAATACACAATATTACAGAGAACTTTGCATCAAGATGATGCTCTCTTACCTACCTTTTGTTTTCCTTCCACTTTGTTTCTCTTGGCCAGCATGTATTATATGGAAAAATAAATAACTGTTCCCAGCAAAGCTTATACCTAACCATCAGAACAGTTATGTTACACTATCACATCGTTTTATTATTTTCATTTCCTAACAAAACTACAGCAACATTTGACTCTTCACATCGAATTACCATTGTCTGACTTTTCTTTTGTTAACAGAGCTTTTACTTGTCTTCCAAAATCCAGCTGAAGTTTTGTGCAAAATAACATTTCTTGCTATAACTAGTGTTCCTCATTTCTCACCATCAGATAGTACACTTTCATTTTTGATGTCTATGGGTTCTTTTATTCTTCCATCCATTATGAATTCTGAAATATACATTAGCTCCTTATGTTGAGAACATGCAATTATTTGAATTTTGAAATTATTTCCAGCATATGGTAGTTGAAAATTACTAAAAAAAAAATCCTGAAAGAATCAAAATATTTATTGTAAGTTTTTTTTTGCAATATATGATAAGTGATTTAAATAAAATAATTTCTAATTTTATCCTCCTCAAAAATTCCTGTAAAGGTTATAATACACAAATATGTACACATTGTACCTGCACTATATTGGTGGGCAATGCAAGGGATTAATGTATAAATTTTGTATAGAGAAAAAAATTTTTTAAAACTTCAAGTTTCTCTAAAGACAGAGCACATTATCAATTGATTGAACATTTATATTTTGGATAGTTATTATAAGCAAGTTTTTCCTTGCACTTGTTTGAATACATGCAAAAGAGAAACTTGCTGCTCTGCTAAAACTAGGGCTGTGTTATTGAATCCTGATATGATGATTTTAATTCTGAATGCAGATGAAGGTAATTTTATTTAATTTTTTAAAAATTGATGCTTTGTGTATTTCATACATCATTTTCCAATTCAGTTCAGGCATATTTCCCTTTCCCTTCCCCAAACCCCACCCAACCCCAGCACAGAGCGAGTCTGCATAACTGTCCTGCACCTTGGTCGCCCATATTGTTTTTTTTTCATTTTTTAACATAAGTGATAATTTTTGTGAGTACAATGATCCTTCATGTAAAAACCAACTTTGCAAGCAGTTTTGCCCACACCCCCACACCCATGTGTCCCACCATCCAGCCGGGGGGGGGGGGGGGCGGGAGCTTGTATGTTCACTCAAGTTGAATAATGATGTGTCCAGACTATATTGCTGTAGTTTTCACCATGCACCCAATCGCAAGCCTTTACATTCTACATGTCCCCTCTTCGCAGATTGTTCCCTAGGCTTAGAAAAGGGGGCACAGGTGGATGAGAAGCAAAACAGTCTACTTTCTCTGGAGCTGTTGTCTTGGACTCTGGTCCATTTTCTGGCTGTTTCCTTTCATGGGCTGACAGTTTTGTCCAGGAATAACCTTTCAATCCTACTAATGAAGCACAAGCAATTAGATATGTAGGTATTTAAACCAGTACTACTTGTTATGGTAGGTTACCTTGGTATAGACACAGATGATTGCATGGTATGTTAATCCATGAATTACATTTTTTTTTCTGTTAAATATGACAGGATCTTACTGTGTGGCTTATAACAACTCCTAACCATTAGAGGATGTAAGATTGTGGCATCAGCCATGGGTTTTCCTCCAAGGAGAGCAGCTAATAGCCAATTGATTTGGGATATACAGGAATTGGCTGCCACTGCTGCACAGTATTTCCAGGCAGGTGAGGTGTTTGTAGCTGGTGCTGACGGAGGAGTCTTGCTTGACTCAAGGAGACCCCATATTTGCTTTACTGGGTTTAGTGGCCTTAGTAACACTTTCTGTGTTATTCCAGAGGACTATGATGTTACACTTGCATTTGTGGTCTCAATACATTTTTCCCATATTAACCTTGGTCTTCGACAGCAGGGCCTTATCGCCTCTCTTCTTGCAGGGTATCCAGTTTAGAGGCAAGGAGCCTTACCTTTTGTGGGGGCTTGGATCCCCTGGCCATCTCCTTGGTGAATTCAATCCATTGCTTATTCAGAGCTCCTGTATTAATCTATTTTGCTTAAGTGCATAGCTTAAGGAGACTTTAGTATTATATTTGGTTCTGAATAGCGAATAATCCTTTTCACATTTCCTATGTCTATTAGTCAATTAAAGAAGGCAGTTTACCAGTTTATAAGAGATTACCTCATATATCAGTTGGCTCCAATTTACAGTTGAGAACGGACCTCATCATCATCATATTTCCCCTTGTTCTATGGGGGGGGGATGGTAAGAAAGTTCTCTCGTATTAAAACCTTTGTGGCACCTAGAAGATAAGTTTCAGTAGTGTTTATTTGGGTTGAATTTTACTTCATGTGTTTCTATTTTTTTTTTTTCTTTTTTCTTTTTTTTTTTTTTTCTTTTTTTGAGACAGCGTCTCCCTTTAGTCTCAGCTGGCCTGGAACTCCCAGAGAGCCACCTGCCCCTGCCTCCAGAGTGCTGGGATTAACGGCATGCACCACCATGCCTGGCACTAAAGACTGGTCTTAGCTGACATGTGGGTGCTGGGAATTGAACCCAGGTCCTCCGAAAGAGCAGTCAGTGCTCTAAACTACGGAACCATCTCTCCAGCCCCTTCATGTGTTTCAAAATAATTTATTGAAGCCTTTGTACTCTTATAATAGTTCTACCTAGTATATAAATTAATGATTCAAATGTGTGAATATGTTTATTCCATCAAACGATATATAGGACAATCCTAAAGAAGCCACTTCTACTAAAACCACTTGGTAATTATGTCACAGAAAACTTTTGCTCACCAATTGTCTTTTTTTTTTCAAACCAATTGTGTTTTAAATAATTTCATATGTAGCATTTGAAACAGATCCAATTTTGTGTAGCTAGACTCTGCAGATATTTACTGGCATATATGAAAATAATTTATGCTCAGTATTATGTTATAATGCATCAACTGTTTCAATTACACAACAACCTTGGAGAATTGGCATGAATGCCTTCTTAGCTCTCTAAAAGAGCCAAAACTGGGTTACAGATACGAATTTAGCCATTTTTACTATCTTTTCTTTGTATAATGTATACAGGAATGCTGGAGAAATGTTCCCTGATTTAGTTCCTGCCTTGAATGCATGTGAAAAATTCCGCGACTAATGGTTCTAATTGAATTATGTTTTTCCTAAAGATATTTATCCTGACTTCATTTTTTATTACTCATTCTTTGAGAATTGTGTGTGTGTGTGTGTGTGAGTGTATGTCTGTGAATTTGTGTGTCAAATCAACCCTTATACCTCTTCCGACTCCTCCCAGAGGCCCCCTGTACCGTACATTCACAAATTCATGTCTCTTTTTCATAGCCCGCTGTTTCTAATCAGTGGTGTAGAACCACTCAGTGGGGCATAGGCATGCTAAGAGGCCACTTCCCTGATGAAAACTGACTTGCCCTCTGATCCAGTAGCCTTAAACTCTCAAAGATCTTCAGCATGACCTAGGCTTCTGAGACCCTCTTCCATCTCTGCTGGAATTGTGACTGGCCTGAACTGGTATATGAATTATAAGGCACCATTGGCACCAGAAATAAATAATTGCAGTTATACTTCATGCATACGAAATAATGAAGTGGAATAAATTATGTTTAATTATTATATTATTGCAGTGTTACATTTTATTTTCAAATGTAATTATTTTGATATAAAATCTCCAAACCTTACTTACAGTTTCTCATACAAAGATGTTTAATGTTGAACTTTGTTTTTTTTCTTTCTTAAAATCTGTAAATTTTTTTTCTTAAAATCTGTAATTTTTTTTCTTTCTTAAAATGTGTAAATTGTTTTGTCAGTTGTGTATTAAACATTTCCAATTGCTGACACTGTTCTGGGAGGTCTTAAACTGTGTGGCCATGCTGGAAGAAGCATGTCACTGGGAGTAAGCTTAGAGAGTTCCTAAGCCTTGCATGATTCCCAAGTTGCTTCCTGTGCCTGCTTAAAGATGTGAGTGCTTAACTTCTGCTCCTACTTCAGCCACCTATGACCCCATGACTCCCTACCATAAAGCACTCTACCCCCTTTGGAATCATACATTTAAGTAAACTGTTCCTTGTATAAATTCCCTTGTTTACAGTGTTTTATTACAGCAACAGAAAAATAAATAAATACCCTGATCTTGACACCAATTTCTTTTGTAGTTTGACTTCAATTGCTGTAACACTCTGACCAATACCAACTTAGAGAGGAAAGAGTTTATTTGTCTCAGATGTGAGACAGTTTATAGTTACCACTTAGGGAGTCAAAGGCAGGAACTCCAGAAAGGAACCTGAGGGCAGAAGTTGAAGCACAGGCCATGGAAGAACAAGCTCCCTGGCTTTCTCTCCTGGCCCATGCTCAGCCTACTTTCATACACAATAGAGTGCAACCTACAGAGGGGTGGCACAAACTATAGTGGATCTGGGCCCTGCTACATCACTCAACAATCTAGAAAATACCCCACAGACATGGCCACAGACAAGTCCATTGGAAGTAATTCCCCAATTGTTCCCTCAACTCAGGTGTGTCCAGTTGACACTCAAGTTATCCAGCACAGTAGGTTATATTAATATAGGATCTAGTACAAGTAGAAAAAACTGGACAGTGATACCTCAGCATAATTAATTTTGATAAAGAAATTATATATATATATATATATATATATATATATATATATATATATATATGATAGGTAGATGGATGGCTAGATAGATAGATAGATAGACAGATAGATAGATAGATAGATAGACAAAGAAAGTGATAAAAAGAAACAGCATATGTAAGTAACAAGAGTTTTGTTTCAGGGCTGGAGAGATGGCCTAGAAGTTAAGAGCACTGACTGCTCTTGAAGAGGTCCCAGGTTCCATCCCCAGCACCCACGTGGTGACTGAGAACGGTTGTCTTTAACTCCAGTTCCAGGGGAGTCCAACACCCTCTTCTGATCTCCACGGCATTGCACGACACACATGGGTACACAAACCTAGATGCAGACAGTACATTCATACACATAATAAATAAAAAATTTAAAAAAGTTTTGTTTCAAGCTATACACTAGATAAAACAAGTACTATGAAACAATTTAAATAAAATGAAATAGAAAAAATTTAAAGCCAATTTTTATTGATGCTTTGTGCATTTGAAATACACAATTTTTTATAGTATTAAAGAAATAAATCCAGGGGTAGTGACAGGTGCTTTTAATCCCTGCACATGAGAGGCAGAGGCAGGCCTATCTGATACAGATTAACGTCAGCCTGGTCTTGTAATGAGTTCCAGGCCAGCTGTGCCTAAAGAGAAATCATTTTTCAAAAACATTATCATCAATAACAAAAATGCACACATTTAAACTTTCCAGTTGCTAATATGTGATCATTTAATATGTTTTCAAATTTTCGAATTTCAAAAGAAAAAATAATCATGTAATGATCAAGTTGCTCTTATGATCTAATCATTTTTATTATTTTATCTGTATGAGTGCACTGTCTACATGTAGGTTGGTGCACTCCTGTCATGCAATGCTGCAGAGATCAGAAGATTCCCCTGGAACTAGAGTTAAAGACAATTCATAGCCACCATGTGGGTGCTGTGAATTGAACCCTGGTCCTCTGCAAGAGCACTTGGTGCTCATAACTGCTGAATCATCTCTCCAGCCCCCTATGATCTAATCTAAATATCTTCATTCAAGCTAGAAATGAGAAAGCAAATTAGACTTCCATTCTGCTATTTCAGTGGTACACTTTCCAGTTTGAGGCTTCATTGCTATATTGCCTGTTTTTAGTTCAAGAGATGTGTTTGAAACTGATGCAAAGTCACAGGCTTTATTTATGTTCTTTTTCAGGGAGATTGTTCTGTAAAATGCATCTTCTCTTCAATCCTTGTTCCTTAGACACTGGTTGCTGAGAAGAAATAGTCTTTCTTGCTAAGAGAACAAAGTGTTGTTTGTTATGTAGACTTTTATTGATCTTAAATGAAAGGTCTCCTTTCTACAGGTTTTGTTGAAAAGTCCCTGGAGTAGAAAATCCATTTTTCTTCTCTTAAACAGAGGCTGTTTTGCTTTTTGAATGAATAACCTGAAAAATTATGCACTATTTATTTTCTCCTTAAGCAATGTATTTCTCATGAACATGTTATATTTACAGCTTGCTATGCTTTGGTAAGCAATTGTTCAAATAAATTGATCTAAAGTAAAGCTTCTTTGGGATTTTAGAATAAAGTCTTTCAATATTTCTATTGTGAATGAATAGCTGAATAAATGATCTCCCCTAAAATGGATTGGCAAAAAATGACATCTTGAATTCTTGTTTATATGCTAGATAAATATGACAATGGCATTTTGTATTGATGAATAAAGCAGGATAAATGCTCAACTAAAACAAATAGCACTATCTTCATAAAAGCAGCATTGATTTGTCTTTACCTGTCCATCATAAAATATGATGGAAGGTAAATTATTTTATTGCTCTGTGTTCTTACATTTATGTATATAAAAGTGAAAAGAAAGCCATGAACATACTTGGGCTTATTTACAAAATTAAAATATTACTTCTTTTCAATGCTTTTCAGCAGACCAAGACTTTTACAATTTCTACTTAAAGTAACAGAGAGAAGGAAAATGGAATCGAAAGAAATAGTTATCAAGTATTTATTTTAAGCTAGTCTTTGTGATAAGGCATTTGTATATACCTAGTAAGAATCTCGATGGGAATGTTAGCCATTAAATACCCCCCCTTTTTTGTTGTTGTTTTGTTTTGTTTTGTTTTGTTTTTCACCTAACAATTCACTTCGGTAGTGACTGTAACCTCATTTCCTCTAACTCAGAACACACATTTTTACAGGGCTTCCTAGAGACTCAATACCAGACTAAAGGACAGTTTTTCACTACCGATTCTACATTTCACAGAGAAAATTCTGAAACTTGTCCATTTACCTCTTCAAAAACTATAGTATGGAGTTGAACACCCCAAATGAATGGTTACTCTGCTTATTTAAATCATTTAATTAATTTCTAAGAAAAAATGCAGGGCTGCAGAGATGGCATAGAGGTAAAGAACAGTGGCTGCTCTTACAGAGGACCTGGGTTCAATTCCCAGTGCTCACTCACATGGCAGCTAAAAACCTTCTGTAATTCCAGTTCCAATATTCTCTCTGACCTCCATAGGCATTGCACATCATGGGTTCACTTAACCTTCATGCTGGCAATAGAGTCACACACATCAAATAAAAATAATACAATTTTTAAAAGAAAAGAATGGGAGAGATATATGAGAGTGTATGGTCATTTAGAGACTTTAATATGAAGATCAGTAACACGATCAACATATTCTTTGTTCATTTTACATGTAATAAACTTGGTAGGAGATCAAAATGATGGCAATTTTCTTGTTACAGTAGCAAATAATTAACTACTGAAGTCTCATTTTATGGGTTTTTATTACATACTAACATTGTTCTCTCCTTCTTAAAATGATATCAGAATTTCCACAGTCACTTTAACCTGCTTTATATAATTACTGTGATTGTATTTGATTTATGTAATATCAAAACAGTTTTTTTTCAGTATGTCACACCAAAATCCAATAAAAGTTTCTCAAGTACTAATAAGAGTGTTATTGATCAATTTGTTGGCTTCCATTTGTTGGCTGTTGTTCAGATGCTAAGAAGAGGCTACAGGGATAAAGTTCATGAAAATATCTTTTCATCTAAAAATATCTATTTTCCATTTATCTCTTTCTCTGTGAGTAAATGATAATGGTGTCTATGTATTTTTACATATGTCTTTATTAAGCTCTTTATATATTTTCCTTTCTAAAAACCCCTCACATATAAATACTTTGAATCTAATTTTTGTACACACACACATATATATATATATGTATATATATATATATATCCTTTAGGATTATGGTCTCCATTTATATTTATATTTGTATACTTTATACAAAATGTCTGCTGTGATTCCTATTTGATAGTCAAAATAACTTCATGATATATGGCTTATCATCATGGAGTTTTAAATTTATTGTTTGATTGTTGACACGGTTTCACTGGTCACAGCCCACCCTGGAAGTCACAATATGGACCAGGCTGTCATGGATCTCTCAAGAGATCTGCATTCCTCTGCCTCCAGTGGGCTGTGATTAAGGTCACCACACTCATTACATGTAGGAAACCTCTGGGGCAGCCAGTAGAGTTCCAAGCCTACAGGAAACCAGTCCCAACCAGGAAGAGGTGAGTAGAACGAGGAGCACCAACTCTGGGAGCTGAGTGAATGGCAAGGAAGACACAGAGCACCTGCCAGCTCTTTTATTGTGGGAAAGACAAGGAATTCTATATGAATGTCCTCTTTCGCCGCCTTTTGGAGAGCACCTCAGGTGCTGATCAAACCATCGACTCTGCTGTTGCCTCCAAGTGCAAGTTAAATCCATTCAGGATTTGAGGAGTTCAAGCATGCCACTGCAGGTGTGTAACACTCTACATATCCACCCTTTTGCTTTCAAACAAACAAAAATAGATGACAAACATAGTTGGAGCATTACTGCATAGTTCAGACCTCACCTCTAGCATTCCAAATCTGACTGTGCCTGTCTTAGTTGTCCTGACCAACAGGATCTTCCTGTCATTGGCTAACCAGTCAGCCACCAAAGGAAATGCTAGGAACAGTGTTTGTCTGGGTGGAAGTAGAGGAAAATACAAAGAAGATGATATTTTAAAAAATCTCAAGCAGGCATTCTCATCAGCATCAATAGTCATTCAGTCTCAAGGAAAAAATGGAATATTTAGGATGGATTTGCAGCAGGCATTGAAACCACAAATCATGCAACTGCAACACCAGAAGAGGAACAGACTTCAACATCCAATCTGGAGGCCTATTTCCAGCATTTGATGTCAAAATAACAATGAAAGAAAACAAAATAATGAATAATCACTTTGCAGCACAACTGAATTCCTTTCCCCAAGGAAAATCCTATAATTCTTAACAACCAATTTAAAGACTTATTTTTGTCATCCGGTGTCAATGTAGCATTGAAAAATTACAATATAACAATAAACTAATTACAATGTAACAATGAAATATAACAAAACAATGAGCAATTACTTTGCAACACAACTGAATCCCTTTTCCCCAAAGAATCCCTTTTCCTGCCATTCCAACTTTTTAAAAAGAAATCTATGAGTATATCAGAAAAAAATAAATTTTTGAATATAAGGTCACCTGACACTACCAACCTCAAGGTACCAAAAAACCCCAATAAAATAATAATGGCAATACAAAACTCAGGATCTCAAAGTTGCATGTTCCAGCATTACTTTTTTTTTTTTATTTTTTTATTTTTATTTATTTATTTTTTTTATGTGTATGAATGTATTGTCTGCATGCAGGTCTGCGCACCCGTGTCGTGCGATGCCACGGAGGTCAGAAGAGGGTCTCGGATTCCCCTGGAACTGGAGTTCTCCTGGAACCGGAGTCACAGACGGTTCTCAGCCGCCATGTGGGTGCTGGGGATCGAACCCGGGTCCTCTGCAAGAGCAGTCAGCGCTCTTAACCGCTAGGCCATCCCTCCAGCCCCCATCCAGCATTACTTTTAAAGGGAACAGAAATGAGAAAAAAAGAAAAAAAAAACTGTAATTTTGCATAGTCACTAACTTTCTGAAAAGCCAGTCTCTCTACAATCAGTGAATGTAATTGAGTTTTCAGACCTAGGTAATCATTCAAATAGACTGGTCATATAATGGTTTTTATGTTTTTATGCCTAGGACTTTGGTTGAACATGCAAAACTAATAGTAAACAAATTTTTGGTCTTTCAGTGAAGTTTGCACGTGCAAATCCAGTCTGGTATGGCAAATAATTCTGTGCACATAAATGATGAAATTGGAATTGGCCACTTTGTATGACAAAACTAACATGGAGGAAACTAGACATACCTTAAACAGGAATCATAAAGGCCCCAGAAAGAGAAGGAGAGTTGAGAGAAAGAGCTCATGGACTTCAAAAAAATCGGAAAATGAAGCACATTCAAAAATGAATGTACCCCAATCAGACACAACAGTGCAGTGTCTTAACTGAGCAAGGCAATGGAAGCTTTAACTACAGCTTCTGATATTTTCAAGAAAAAGGAAAGCTGCAATCGAAGATATAAACATAAAGTTCCTTCATGCTTAACAAGAATTAAAGGAGAAAGAAAAGGAAATTCAAAAATTGTCACAAGAAGAAATAAACCTCAAAACTTTGGCTCATGATCCTTTCCAAAAAATTGAAGAAGCAACACATGGAAGATTGGGGGATCTAGGAGCCATTGATGAGAAGTATGAAACTGCTATTTCTTTCTGTTGTTATGCATCAGACCACATAATTGTGATCTGCCTAGATAAGATGGCAGTATAAACAAAAAACAATGACCAAAGTCCAAAATCCTGAGAATACTCCTTGGTTACTTGATCCAGTCAAAGTGAAAATATGAGGAAATCCACTAAGCCCTTCATCTTCCTTTACAGGATACCCTAGTGGCTGACAACCTGAATCAAGCCAGGAGCAGCCCATCAGAATGCCAAAAAATGGAGAGCAGTGACTCCACAGGGCCAGATCATGGAACAGTCAGGTGAACTGACTGGTAGTAGAATCAAAGCAATGAGAGGAAGAATGGGCCCACCAGCCATTGTTTAAATCTCAGAAGAAGAGGCACATGAAATGGAATTCCAGTTGGAAGAGTATTCCAAACAAGCAGTTCAAGTCCGAGAACAGAAAGCACAACTTGAAGAAGTTAAGACATAGTGAATGAAAAATGAGGAATATACCAGAAAAGTTTGCAGTAAGCATCCAGCGTTTACCAGAGCAACAAGAGCATTTGAATGTACAAGTTCAAAAAACTGATGCCAATGTGCTGGCAAAGTAGAAGCTGAGAAATCAACAGCCACAAACTCAAGGCCCAATAAGACAAACCTGACAAAACAGCCAGATGAATGTGCCTCCACTACCACCAAAGTCCACACAGTCATCAAGACTGGCAGCAGAAATCCCAAAAAGTCACAAGACTAAAAGCAGAGCTACAAAGCACTGAAGACAAAGCAACAGTGGTCACAAAAATACAAACGCTAGAGAGGAGTCCCCACCAGAGATCCAGAAAGAACCTTGTCACCTGCATCAAGAATCAAAAGTCACTCAAGAAAATGAACACGTTTTTCAAAAGGATGCACTTAGTATTAAAAGTTGAAACCCGGGCAAAAAGATGGTCACATTGCTGAATGCAATTCCAAAATAAAACACTGACAAAAAAGAAGGTTTCAGTTCCAAACACAGAGGATGCTGAAACAACCAAGAGACTAGAGTCCACAATAAAATCAAATTATACTTTTGTAAGCTCAGTATCACGAAGCGAAACCAACCCCTGGTGCCATTGCAGAGTATATATATATACATACATATATATATATATATATATATATATTATAATATTATATATATATGTTCAATGCAGTTTTTAAATATTCAGATTTTAAATTTTGCACGTGCATATCTAGTCTGACATGCATGATTCTGTGCACAAAAAGATGAAATTTGAAGTAGACACTTTGTCTGAGAGAACATTTACAAGGACTGACAAACACATACAGAAACTTAATCACTAGACTCACCTTACATGAAAAAACTTGGATGCATGAAGAACACAACTACATGAATCTCAAACACACAGGACGAACAGTCATCACAAACAGAAAACATAGTTGCTGCCTTCAAATCTGGAAAATTCCTCCTTTTCTAATCTTTCCTAAGGGCATTCACTGTGGCCTCTCAGAGAACTCTGGAAAGAGACAAAGCACCGCCCAGGAGCCACCGCTGCCTCTGTTGTGGCCCAGCCAGCCCCCCGGATTGCTGCAGCCCCTGGTCCTGCCTTGTTGCATGCTCTCACCGCCTCCTCCAAGTTGCTGGGTATGCCAAGTTGCTGGGTGCACAATCCTCCCCCTGCATTGCCCCCCACGCCCCCAGCTCTTGCTGCTGCCTGCACACCCTCAACTGCCACGTGGTAGGCACCCAGGCAACAGAGCCAAGGAGGCTGGAGGTGTGTCTGAACCGGGATGTCCCAGAACACTCCCCAACAGGGCAGTTGCCACCAGCAGCTGGGGACCATGCCCAAGAAGAACATGGCTGCAGCCTCTTTGGCAAGAACTGCTCTAGCAGTGTCTGCAGCCCCTAGGCTGCAGCTCTCCATCACTCCAGACCTGGCTCCCAGCCTGCTCCCTCCCCTAGTCACTCTGTGGTGCTGTGCCCTGTGAGCTGCCTGTCCCTGCCACTACAGGGACCAGTGGGCGGCCCAGGCCAGAGACCAAGCATATAGGGAAGGGCTATCATGGTGATAAGCATCAGAATCAGTGGCGTGGTCTGAGGCTGGAGGTTATCCATGAATGCAGAGAGGGAAATTAAGACAGATGAAGAGTGGGCCAGTGTTCACCCTCATATGGCTACAGACACACAGAACACAAACGGATCTAACCACCAAATACCTTACTATAAATAGCTTCAGAAAATGGGGTGCCTCACAAACACCGAAGTACCATTTTACACACGCCGGGCCCTATAAACCACAGAAGGGATGCATTTTTAAATCTCTGGGGAGTCAGAGACCTCACTGGGCACCAGATACAGGAATCCTCAGGGACAGCTGGTGGAGTTCCGAGGACCTGATCAGGAAGAGGTGAGTAGATGATGAAGCACTGACTCTGGGAGCTGAGTAAATGGCAGAGAAGACTCGAGCACCCGCCAACTCATTTATTGTGAGAAAGACAAGGATTTGTATATGAATGTCCTCTGCTTCTTTTGGAAGCGCCTCAGGTGCTGATCAAACCACCGACTCAGCTGTTGCCTCTGAGCACAGGTTAAATCCTTTCAGTATTTGAGGAGGTCAAGCATGCTGCGGCATGTGTGTAACACTCTACAATTATGTAGTTTTATAAAAATAATTTGAAAATTCACTTTCAATATTTAACATTTAAATCAACTCTCGTGAATATTTCCAATGGCAATCTCACACTAAAAATGTGACCAACACAAAGTTGGAGAAATAACTCGTTTGATAGAGTGCTTGCTTCATAGGTTTGAGGACCTAGTTCCAATCCCCAGTATTACAGAACCAACCAACCAAATAACAACAAAAAATTAGTAAAATATGCAGCATATACAGGTCGATGTTACAGTACCTCTCTAGTGTACATAAAGATACTGGTTTCATCTCCCACCTTTATAGAAAGAAATAGGGAGAGAAAGACTGTGGGAGAAAAGAGAGAGAGAACATTCATATATATTTGTCTATATATTTACACATGTACATGATCACTCCAATTTATTTATAAATGATTACTGTTTATTTTTAATTTTTTAATTTTTATTTTTATTTTGGTTATTTTTATATATTTGTTGTATTCAGGAAACTTAAAAGAGCTGCCCACTGACATTATTATATTAAAAAGATTTTAATTAAAATTAAATTTAAAATGCTTATTCAGTATCTGAAAAGTATTACTTTAGGGCTGGGTTGTAAAGTCAAACATTTCTTTTTCAATGTATTATCTACATACCTTAAAAAGACCAAATTGTCAGTGGGGAGCATGGTGGCATGTGCCTTTAATCTCAGCACTCCAGAGGCAGAAGCAGGTGAATCTCTGTGAATTCAAGGCCAGCCTGGTCTACAGAGTGAGGTTCAGGCCAGGTAGCACTAAAGGGAGACCCTGTCTCAAACAGTCATAATCTTAAATGAAACAAAAATTACCAAGTTGCCTAATGATTTTATCTACTTATCTGCAAACAAGCATCTAGGTTGGTATGCTCTTTTGGCTACACTAAAATAAAGGAGAAATATCCATCAACCATCACAACAAAGAAGGGCCTAAATGACATTAGTTCAATTAAACAGACACTTAAGACAATACTAATTCTCACTTGTGTGTGGAATCTATAGAATGTTAAGCTCATAGCACCCCACTGGAATTGTGGATACCAGAGTGGGCACTGGGCAAAGTGAAATGTTTTAAGCTAATTGATGCAGATTTGGAATAATGAAATCAGTAAATTCTATATATGTAATGTACAACATATGTACTATTACACAATCATGCTCCTGTGATTGTGCAGGCCACTAATTCCAGTAATTGGTAGGCAGAATCAGGCCGATCTGTATAAGACTGAGGGATGACTGAGGGAAGGATCGTCTTTATGATGAGCTCCAGGCCATATGGGCTTACAGAGGAAGATCCTGTATTAGAAACGAACAAAACATATATTCATACCTGAAACTATATGTGAGACTATATTTTAGGAATTTTAAACACACAGACACAAGCTGAGCAAGAGGCAGAAAAAGAGAAACAGCAAGCAATTTTAACAACTACATATACCAAAATCATACACATATTGAAAACATATATTTTGTCAATTAGATCTCAATGTATAAAAACAACTTAGGGGCTGGAATGATGGCTCAGTGTATTAGAGCACGTGCTATTCTGCAGAGGACCTGGGTTCAATACCCAGCACCTATGATGGCTAATATCAGCCATGACTCCAATTCAAGGGAAAACAGATGCACTCTTCTGACTTTCACAGGCATTTAATGACAAGGGTGTACCTACATACAGGCAGGAAATGCACTAATACAAAAATAAAAATAATACATAAAATGTTATTTTAAAAAGAAAATTTACTGGGGCTAGAGAGATGGTTCAGTGGTTAAGAGAATTCACTGCTCTTGCACAGGCTCCAGTTTTGATTCCCATTTATAACTTCAGTTCCAGGGGATCCAATACCCTCTCCTGATCTCTGTGGGAATTGCACAACATGGGATCACTTACACACATGGAAGCAGTAAACTTATAACATAAAATTTTACAAATATTATAAGAGGCTGGAGAGATAGCTTAGCAGTTAAAATCACTGACTGTTCTTGCAGAGGAGCTGGTTCAGTTCCTAGCCCCCACATGGTAGCTAACAACCATGTAAAATTCCCTTTCCAGTGGATCCAAGGGGCTCTTCTGACCTCCTTGGACATTGCATGACAAGTGTGCATTTACATATCTGCAGTAAATACATTCATACACATGAAAATAAAAATAATACATATAATAATAACAAAAAATATTTTTAAAAGACAATTGGCCAATAAAAATTTTAATATTTTATTGACCTAAGTCATTATTTGATATTTTAATTAACTGATACCTGTGGGTACTAATTGTGTAACAACATCTTTAATAGAATAATTCATGTTAACTTTCATTTATTCTATTGTTTTTAGACTTAAGGAAAGTAAAATTTATTTGAACATGCTACTTTTATGTAAGATGTTAGTAGGGAAGGGATGTGAATGATAATGTTGGGACCATTTAAATATTATCCCAATTCAATTATTTTCCATTCCATTTTATCTGAGTTCCTTTTAACTTCTAAATACTTTCAATTCAGAAATTTAAAAAAAAGTCTTCCCTGAAGTATCTATGAGTTTAATAAGAAAGTAGGTAAATGATATTTAGCAAGACAGTATTGCATTTGTCTAGCTCTGTAGACTCCAAGTCTAAATTTACTGTTTTGAAATCTACTCTACCACTTGCTAATAATATAGAACTGGACAACTATATTATTTCATTATGATAAATTCTGAAGATAATATTAGGTCTTCTTAAAGACAAAAATTTCCGAGGTTTAACATAGTAAATTTTATTTGATGTTTAAAATCCAAATTATGGTATCTGTGGGATGTTTTGGGGATGGTCTACCCTGGAGGAATCATGCACTGCATAAGGAAATGACTTCCAATGAACAGATCAGGATGAGAGATAAGACAAAGGATTGTCCGCAGTGGTCAATATGGGCCACCATGAGAGTAAAGAATATCACAACTGCATGCTGTTGAGGGACAGAAAAAGTAACCCCAGGTATGTGCTAATTTACAAAGAACAGTGAGTTCAGAAATAACTTGACAGACTGCTATACTTTCAGTTTTCCATGTAAAAAAATCAAGATAATAATAACAGGAAACTTCAAGAATTATTGCAGGAGTTTAAAGAAATAATGTACACAGTGTACTTTGCCCAGTGCCTGACTCATGATCTGTGTTAAGCTAGCTGTTTCTAGTATCAGTGCTATGATGAGGATGGAAGTTCAATTGAGCCAGCAGATGAAGGAAGTTGCAATCGAGGAAACCTAGAAGTACTACAGAAGTTAAACAGTGGTTCATAGTGCTGTGACTATTTGACTGTTATTCTCAGTTTTCAGAAAGGCTATATAATATGTTGTGGCCAAACTATTTATCTTTAGGGTGAGCTATACTCCACTCGACAATTCCCACTGAATCTTGACTCAATTTTTAATTAAGTGTAAGGGATAAAATAGTCTTTATTTTAAACAGTCTTTTTGCAGAGTGTAATATTTAATTATTATAAGTTACCTGTCTATAAAATGTTGAATTTTTTTGTTGAGATTCAAACTATAATATCTACATAACAAGTGAATCCCAAATGTGTTTTTGAGTTAACCTATATCTTACTCTCAGACTCTGTCATTTTGATATATACATGGATTGTATGCATATTTTGGAATAATTTAAAATTAAAGTGAACAACAACAAAAAATAAATAGAAAAAAGTATAATAAATAAACTTAACTGTTATACTCCTCAAACTAAAAATATGTAATTATATCTTAGAACATAAATTTTAAACCCCATGTGTACTATAATTTCTGAACATGAACTACTGGCAAAACTAAAAAAAAAAAAACACTTTCATTTATTTCAATGTGATAAAAAAGTTTCCAGAAAAATTAATTTACTTATAGATTTAGAATTATAGAATTACATATTTATTATTTTTATTTCCTTCATGTCAAACTGTAATTCTATGGCTCTATGGATTTAAAAGCAACACAGAGAAGAGAATATAGAAGGATCTAGCTAATAACATAATGAAAAGATAAGGGTATTTTAATGTGATGCCTTTTTATTTAGAAATCTTCTTTAAGCAGATAATAGCTTAATGGAAACTATTTTGTCAAATTTATACTTATTTAGCTGGCGAAGAATTGAACCCAGACAACTTTAAAAAGAAGATCTCTGTTATGATAAAATTAATAGACTTCTTTGAAAATTAATTAAAGAAAAATATATAAAGTACAACTTATAATAATCAGTTAGTTGGAACTCATATCTATTACATGAAAATAAATTTCACAGGACTTGCAATACTGGGCTTATCATATTACACAGTAATTTAGCCATGCATTTTAGCTTTCAGAAATGAGAACAACTCACAATCAAACAGACCGAGAAATATTAGATATACCTAGAAAATCTTTTACTGCTTTAGGGGAAAAACAATAGCCTGTGGTTGATATTTCTTCTTCATGAGAAAATTAATGCCTCAAACTTTTACATTTTCTAAAAAAGTATATAAAAATTGTTCATTGACTCAATTCTGACTATTTTCTTAGATACCTCTTGTCTCCTTTGAAAACAACCATGCAAGGAATGCATGGCCTTAGAAAAAACATAAAAAATGCATAGATCATAAAGTGAAGAGTGATTTGAAATTAGTAAAGATAAAATAATTTCAATTTTTTTGTTAAGCCATCATGGTCTGAAATGTGATATTTGCAACAACTTTCAAATATTAGTGCACAAATGAAAATAAAATACATCATACACATTAAATAATGACATAACTAGTTGATTATCAACACACAAGTTTATAAATATCCAGTAAAAGATTCAATCAGAGCAATAGTGGTCATGGTTTTAAAGAAAAACAAGTAATTCAAATTAACCTGTATGATTTTCCTTACTTTTTACTTATGATAATAACGGTTTTGGTAGGAAGGACAATGGGAATATTTTACTCAGTATATCTGAATATTATCTGTGTAAAAATGACTTAGCAATAGTAATTTAGGCATTTTTAATATTAATTCTGCCATTATATATAAACCCCAGAGAATTTTTGCATATATGTATTGGGAAACACTAATCAACATTATTCACAGGAATGTGGTGTTTAAATATACAATTTGAAATAGTATATCTATGATCTCTAGTAAAAACTGGACTGGTTATATATCATTTGGCTAAACCTTATACAAGAAAAAAATGCCATGGTAAAATGAGGAGAACAGAATAGACACAGGAAGCTATTAAGCCATTTTCTAAGGAAAATAGAAGCAATAATTCTAAACGATAATACATACTGATTTTTAAAGCATGTTATCAGATAGAGAAATGCTGAATTCCTGGTGCCAAACAAACCAGCAAACTAGAAAACAGTTCACCACTCAAATATTTGGATGCTAAATAAGTATATGACATTGTTTTTTTAATTCCATTTCACAGAAGAATTAATTAAGAAAAAATGTTTTAAAATATATGAGTTCATGTAAGGCAGAAGGGTTTGTCAATGAATTCCAAGTGCTATCAGCAGAGTGCAGTGGTGCCAATATTTGTCTGTGTGTTAGGCCCTCATTTTATTCTTTATTGTCAATGGACAGATCAGTACTCTACACTTCTCATGTCTCTGTTTTGTCTTTTCCTCCTATTTTGTTTTGCAAGAAAGAGAAGAAAATTATTATTGAAGGGCTTTGGTTCTTTGGCATATGATTTTTTATTTTGCTCAGTTTGGACTAAAGCTCTTAATCCTCTGTATTAACTTTAATTTTTCTAACGTTAGGTGATTTGTTGAATGTCTTAAAAATAAATGAATTTTGACTCTCATACAATATAGTGGGATAGCATTTATATCCACTCCCCTTTCTGCATCTGCCCCTACTGACCCGGGCCCGATTTAATGAACTGTTTTATATACCTTATGATCTAAAGAGTGCTATTTGTATCCTTCAATGTCTTAAAGTGTGGATTCATCCACTGGTACAAACTTCCTCCTTGCCCTTTTTCTCCTCCTTTTATATTTTTACCTTTTTTGTCTTTTTTGAGGCAGGGTCCCACTTCAGACCCAGCTGCCCTAGACCTCGGTATATAAACCAGGCTGGCCTGGATCTCACATAGATCTACATTTTTCTGCCTCCTGAGTGCTAGAATTAAAGTCATGCAACACCACACCTGGCTAAACTCTGTAAGAAAACGTTTTGTATTATTTCCTAAGATATTTTGGGTCTAACATATAATATATCTCTAGAATGTTATATGCACATTCCAGAAAGATGTAAATTTTGACTATTTGTTTAAATATTCAGTACAGGTTTATTATTTCTAACTGATTTAAATTTAGATTTCAAGAACTCTATTTGCTTATTATTCTTATGTTCAAGTTCTATTATTGAAAGTAGAGCACATAAATAATCATAATTATAGTATTAAAAACAATGTATTTTTAACATTTCTGATAGTCCTTTTGGGAAACAACTTTAAACTCGTTTAATTTCATCTCTCAAGAGGCTGAGGAATGTGGGTATCTGTGAGCTCATGATCAACCTTGTCTACATAGCCATTTCCAGGTCAGCTGGAATGAAGAGGATATGCTGTGTCAAAAAATATTTAAAAATTTTCTCAAAGTTTCAGTTATATATTTTTATATTATCTTATTCAGTGGATATTTTGACAATATTTATTTTTAGAAATTGTACCTTACAAGGCCATAAAACTATATTTTCTTAAGATAAAGGGTACTATTTACGGAGAAAATGCATCAGAGAGAGGGGGTAAGGATCAAAAGAAGGCAGTGGAACAATAAATATGTGGAAAGCATAATTCTTTTGTATATGATGATAATATAATGAAATCATTAACATTCACATTAACTAAACTAATTTTAATACATATTATCATCCATTTATTCCCGCATATACACACTGATAAAGGTATACAGATAGGGTGAAAGGCCATGATACACTATTCTCTAGACTTCACACAACCATTACAATTATTAGCTCACAACAACTTTAGTTGCATGCACTATTCTCACAAGAGTCCTGCCATGTTAACAGTAAGTCAAGGAAGGTGGGGAGGGGCAGGGGATACTACATTTTACCTCTTTACTGTTGGCTACTGATGGACTCTAGAAGAGGGTGGAACATATCTTTAGTTGTATACTCACTACTGTGGCCACCAGGCAACAACAGGTAGCTCCAAACACATGGTCACACAGACAGCCCTGGTTAATTTCATTGGGTAACAAAACAAAATGTGTAGTCACAAATGTGAGAAAGTGATTTCTGGGAAGGAAAATGTGTTCACAGAGATAGTAGGGAGATGGAGAATGAGGGTGGTTGACATGTGTTGTGTACATGTACAAAATTGTCTAAGACAAAACTTAATAATTAAAATCCACAGTAAACATCTACAGTGTGTCTTATTTACATACTATAATTTATATGGTGTATATTTTTTCATTTTTTTATTGAAGTTTTGAGTATTTTATATCACATTTCTTAATCAAACTTAGACTTAATTCCCCTTCCTTGACCCCCTCCCCATCAGAGGTCATGCATTCTGCCATACATGTCCTTCTTTCCCTTATTTTGAATTCACATTTTTCCCCTTTAATTTTATATTACCCTAAAGTATGCATATGTACCCTCCCCCCATATAGCACAATTACAAAGTCTGACAGTAAGTGGTAGGTTAATTATAGGTGCCATTAAGGTAGTCAAATTATAATGGTACAGTTGCTTTCGGGTAAAAGAATATATATTTCAGTTTGCCTTACTACTAGGTACTTGGGGTTGGTGCTAGTATTCACAGATGAGGAATTCCGTTTGTCAATTGTTTTTCTGGGACTGTTACTTCATTTGTCATATGTCTCCTAGTTCCTTCCATTTGCCTGCAAAGTTCATGATGTCATCTTTCTTTACTGCTGCATAGAACTCCATTGTGTATATGTATGATATTTTTTTTTTCTATCCACTCATTGGTTGACAGGCATTTGGGTTGGTTCCAGCTCTTTGCTATTGTGAAGAGAGCTGCAATAAATATAGATCTGCATGTGCCTTTGTGGTAGGATGAGTCTTCTAGTTATATATTCAGGAGTGTTATGTTTGGGTCAGGTGGCAAGTGGTTTTAATTTGCATTTCCCTAATTATTAATGATGTTGAACACATTTTTATTATGTTGAACACTTTTTAAGATATTTCTCAGCCATCATTATTTCCTTAATTGTGAAGTCTCTGTTCAGCTCTTTACTCCATCTCTTGAGTGGATCATTTGGTTTCTTACATCTCTGTTTTTTGAGTAGTTTATATATTCTGGATGTTAATGCTCTGTCAGATCTTTCACTGGTGAAGGTTTCCTCCCACTGTGTGGGTTATCTCTTCACTTCCTTTATTGTTTCTTTCACTGTACAGAAGCATTTGAGTTTAATGAGATCCCACTTGTCAGTTGTTGACCTTATTTCCTGTGCAGCTGCTGTTTTATTTAGAAAGTCTTTTCCTATGCCTATGTCTTGTAGGATGCTGCCAACGTTTTCTCATATCACCTTCAGAGTTTTGGGTTTCAAATTGAGGTCTGTGATACAATTGTTGTTTATTTCTGTATAAAATAAGAGGTAGGGGGTGACTTTTATTCTTCTACAAATGGTGATCCAGTTTTGCCAGCACCATTTGCTGAGGATGCTGTGTTTCCTCCATTGAGTCATTTTGGCCTCTTTGTCAAATATGAGGGGGCTGAAATTATATGTGTTCAAGTTTGGATCTTCAATTTTGTTACATTTATCTATGGGTTTGTTTTTGTGCCAATAACAGGCTGTTTTTAGGACTTTAGCCCTGTGATATAGTTTGAAGTCTGGTATAGTGATCCCCCTATATTGCACTTTTTGCTCAGGTTCAGTTTGGATATTCAGGGTCTTTGGTTTTTCCATGTGAATTTAAGGATTTTTTTCCAAGTCTGTGAAGAAACTCTTGAGGATTTTAATTGGGATTGCATTGAATCTGTATACCAATTTGGGTAGAATGGGCATTTTTAATATATTATTTTTAACAATCTATGAGCATGGGAGGTCTTTCCATCTTTTGATGTCTTCTTCAATCACATTCTTCAGGTGTTTAAATTTTTTTGTTCCAGAGATCTTTGGTGTCTTTGCAGTGTTAGTTTGTTTATTTGTCCCCTTTCGGCTTTTTTTTTTTTTTTTTTTTTTTGAACTCGAGGGTTTTAATTTTTTTTTTTTTTTTTTTTTTTTTTTTTTTTTTTTTTTAATGTAGGCACTGAGGACTATAAACTTCCTCTTAGGACTGCTTTTAAAGTATCCCATAGGTTTTCCTGTCTTGTATAGTCTTTTTCATTTAGTTCCAGGAATGTTTTTACTTATTTCTTTATTTCTTCCTTGACCCATTCATTATACAGGAGTGTGTTGTTTAGTCTCCATGTGCTCTTATACATAGTTGGACTTATTCTGGTGTTGCTATTGATTTTTATTGCAGTGTGGTCTGATAGAATCCTTTTGTATATGTTGAGGTTTCTTTTTAGTTCAGCTTGTGGTCTATTATGTTTAAAATATATCATATTACTACACTTACTATTTAAAAACTATTACATACTCAAGCCTTATATATTTATATTAGAAATAAAAAGTACATTTTGAAGAAAGTATGTGTACATATATTTTAATAGATGCTCTCTCTATTGTTTAACGTTAGAGTGCAGCTTATCCAATTTATCTAAAAATGATACTCGACATGTTATTTTACTTTAGAGAATTGCAATTCTTTTACATTTTAAAAAATTTATTTATTTATATTTTATGGGTATGGATGTACTGTCTATATGCAGGTCTGTGCACCTGTGGCGTGCAATGCCGCAGAGGTCAGAAAAGGGTGTAGGATTCCCCTGGAACTGTAGTCAAAGACGGTTCTCAGCTGCCATGTGGGTGCTGGGGATCGAACCCGGGTCCTCTGCAAGAGCAGTCAGTGCTATTTTTTTTCAGGGTCTCCTTGTGGCCCCAGGTATCCTGGAATTCACTCTGTAGACCAGGCTGGCCTTGAACTCACAAAGATCCACCTATCTCTGCCTCCCAAGTGCTAGGATTAAAGGCGTGCGCCAGCACACCCGGCTAGACAGCGCTCTTAATAGCTAAGTTAACTCTCCAGCCTGAGAATTGTACTTTTTAAGACTTATACTGAAAGTGGGTTTTGTGTCTAATATAAAATTGAATTAAATGTTGAAGAAATAAAGCCATGTCAGGCATAGATGCTGGATTGTGTGAAGTCAAATTTTTTGATGGAATTAAAAATTTCAAATGAGCAGGGGTAGGAACTATTATGTTGTTAATTATTATGTGACAAGGGCCTTAGCTAATTGAAGAAATAAGTAATTTTTACAGCATCATATAGGCCAAAATTTAAGATTCTTTTCACCCAAAACAACATATACATACATACACACACATCTGCACACACAGACAGACACAGAGACACACGCACACACACACACACACACACACAAACACAAATATACATAAGTTATAGATTTGTCCAGATGGTACAGAAGCCAATTGAAATACTATTCCATATACCAAATAATTTGAGAAACAAACAAAATAGTATTTTATTATAACAGCATACACAATAAATATTCCTACATCTAAAATGTTAGTAATAAATATGGTTTTAATTCACGGAGAGCTGTGTAAATATCTCAGAAAATATGATAAAACAAATATGTAAATTTGATTTTATTAGAATGAGAATGACACCTTGCTTTCTACGTGTGCATTGTGTATGACACCTGTAGATGACGGGAGGGCTTGAGAGTAAAGCAACTATACAGAAGAGAAACCCTAAAAATGCCATTTCAACTGAGTGATGGATTGTAGCACCGACAGTGAGTCTTTTTTGATACACAGGGCTCTCTTTACCGTGTGATGAAATGAGATCACTATCATCCCTGTCTACCTCTTTTTTTGATATTTTTGGATACTTTTTTATGTCTACCTTGAATGACGTCATAATCCCAATCTAATAAGGAATGAGTGGTTGCATGGGCTGTACAAGGGCATCAGATGCTTTCTTCCCAAGCTTCGTTACACCCACTGGCTTAGGATCAAACAAACATGGCTGGTGATGCTCTTCTCTGCAAAAAAGGAGGGGCAGGAAAGCCAGTCATGCTTCTCAACCAACAAGTTGCTCTGAGTTGCCAGTGGAGGAGGCACTAAGTGTATAAGCTGAGGAAGCCAGAGAGAGGCATCCTTGTTCTCAACTTTTGTTCCAGTGCCAGAGGTCACAGGGACCATGTGGGGATGGAGATTTTCCTGTGTGACCTTTGTGGGGGTAGCACCCACATTTTTGCAAGTAACACCCATTGCTCATAAGGAAGTTAGTAAGCTCAATGAAATTTCTATGTTAGTAAGCCAAATAAAATTGCTGGTTTGGCAATATCATAACTCCCTTTATCATAGGGACCCTGCTAGCACCTTTCAGAAGGGATTTTAGCAAAATAAGCACATCAGAAAAATCCCAAAGGAAATAAATCTTATCTAAAATCCTTTTAGCAACATCATCAAAAAGAGGAAAGTTCAAGACATTGCAATAAACAAGTGACCCTAAAAAAAGATATGCAAATAGTAATAGAATCCTAGATAGTATCCTGAAACAGAAAATTGATCTGAGGTCAAATATAATGACATTTAAGAAAAGCATATCGTGGGCTGGAGAGATGGCCTAGCGGTTAAGAGCGCCGACCGCTCTTACAGAGGACCCGGGTTCGATCCCCAGCACCCACATGGCGGCTGAGAACCGTCTGAAGCTCCAATTCCAGGAGAACTCCAGTTCCAGGGGAATCCGAGACCCTCTTCTGACCTCCGCGGCATTGCACGACACGGGTGCACAAACCTGCATGCAGACAGTACATTCATACACATACAGAAATAAATAAAATTAAAAAAAAAAAAAAGAAAAGCATATCGTAATGTATGAATGATCATTCAGTCATATTAAACACATCTTGCTTTTATAAAAAGTTAATAAGGGAAACCTGATATAAGAACATGGCAACTTGGGCTGGAGAGATGGCTCAGTGGTTAAAGGTACTGATTGCTCTTGCAGAGGACCCATATTTGATTCTCAGCAACCACACAGCAGTTAAGAACACACTGTAACTCCAGTTCCAGGGAATCGAAGTCCTTCTGACCGCAGGCATTTCACAACACGGGTTTATTTACACACATGCAGGCAATGCATACATACACATAATAAAATAAAATTAAAAAAATAAAATAATAAAAAAATTTTTTAAAGAAGAGGGAAATTTTTATAATTTCTGTGATGTTTTGCAAATTTTTGAAACACTGACGTTTTAAAACTTTATATTTTAATTTTCATTTGAAAAGAAATGTTTGGAGAAATAACTGGGCAATGTTGGTACAATTCAGAACTAAATTTATTAAATTTTTTTCTCCTCCTTTGATGTGTATGGATAAGGTAATGTTCTCAAAACAGCATACATTTTGTAATAGATAATAATGTGTTAAAAACAATCAAAGAAACTTATCAACATGTATGAAAATTTCATAATTAAACACATCATTCATTCTATTAGTATAAACTAGCAAGATGCAGAGAGATGATCATTAAAAAATTGTATGACAAAAATATTTCAAATTGTGTAAGTGAATTAATTATCTAAGGACACATCCATTGCTTTATTTTCTCATAAATATAAGACACTTCATCTTTAAGAACATCAATTTTCTCATGGGCAAAACTATGGAATTAATTGACTTATCCTAATGTTCTTGAAAATATAACAGAAGAGTGGATATTAAAATACTTTAAGGAAAGTGAATGGGCTACACAACTTATATATGTAATTTCTCCCTACAGAATCTTAACAGTGATATGCTACACTTACTATTTATTACCATCATGATTATTACTAAGTGCTTATTCTCTTCATGAACATCTAGAAATGATTTAATATTTGCTTAATGTATTAAGGTTCAATTACCTAGCAATCTATAACTTACAGTAATACATAAATGTCATTGCAGAAGCACAGGTTCTTATTTTCTCAGCATTTATTTTTTATGTTAGCTGTTTCTCTTCCAAAATAATAGATAAAAACAATTCTCAGAATGTGTTTTATTCCTTTAATTTCTTTTTGTTTATCTAGTCTATGTCCATGGGATTCTTGTTGTATAATTGCATGACTTCTGTGTATACCAGTCCCATATTTCAGACTATGCACAGTCATTTGCTGTTTGGATGTTTATAAAGCCTTTCAAGATGTGTTGAATTAGGAAGGTACCAGATTTATTTTTTCCTTTGGCCTTTCATATAAGCACATACCTCACAAACTCATACACCCTCTTATAAACATTTAAATACACATGAAAATATTATGGAGAAATAATTTGTACATAAAATAACATTCTCTTAAAAGTGCAGTTTAGTGTCCTTTTATGTAAACATTGCTTAAGACTAATATAAGGGTTAAAATGGGAATGCTGAGAAAACTAAGAAGATAAAGGAGAAGTTGCAGCTAGTTGTGAGTTAGCAAGAAAACCAAATAGGAACAATATCATACCATGAATATCTGGGAGAAATAAGAAAGGAAGTCCTGGCAAGTTCTGGCACAACTGGAAGAAGTACCACGGGAATGTGCAAGACCTCATTGTCCTCTCCTCTAGTAACATTAGTAATCATACACTTTAATTGTGTTTTCTAGGTTTTGTTTTGTTTTGTTTAGATTTTTGCTTTTTGTCATTTTGAAACAGTGTCTCCTTATAGCCCCAGGTGTCCTGGAACTCTCTATGTAGACCAGGCTAGCCTTGGACTCACAAAGATCTGCCTGCCTCTGCCTCCTCAGTGTTGGGATTAAAGGTGTGCACCACAATGCCAGGCCTGTAGTTTCTGTTTTATGCACATTCATATATCTAATAAATCTCATTTTTATAGGATTAGATAAGAAAGTTTCTTAGAACTCAGAGAGTTTTTCTTTCCTCGGAGAGAGAAAAATTATTGACCAAGATTATAACCTAGATACTAGAAGCAGTATTTTTTTGACTTCTACTTGGCTTCATAATCCTCACACTCTAGAGGGAGTATTTACTAGTTTGCTAAAAGTACTTGCCCAGGTTATGTGTAAAACTGTATGAATTATTTTCCTTCATGGAACTAATTTCAGTGTCAGATAGTTTATTTATTTATTTATTTATTTATTTATTTATTTATTTATTTATTTATTGCCTTTTCTAGACAGGGTCTCCCTGTGGTCCCAGCTGTCCTGGAACTCACTCTGTAGACCAGGCTGGCCTTGAATTCACAAAGATCCTCCTGCCTCTGCCTCCCAAGTGCTAGGATTAAAGGCATGCACCACCACATCAGGCTGTTGTCAGATACTTTTAACATTTCAAAATACACCTTTATCCCTTCACCATAATGTATCGCCTTTTCTTGAAGATGAGACAACAAAATGTTGGATTTGGTTTCTCACTCCATTAAACTAATCTATGTCTTTTCACTTTATTAGTTTGCATTGAAAAGTTAGTTGTAATTCTAATGGGTTATCATTAACATGCAACTTGTTTTTCTTTCCTTTTTTATTCAACTTTTGTGCATTTCATAAAACATTTCCCAATCAAATTTACACCCATTTCCCCTTCCATGCTCCCCCAACATAGTACATGCATTCTGTCATACATATTATGTCTTGTCTTACAAGTAACTTGTTTTTCTCTTGCAGATAGTTTTTTTTAGTATTTTTAATATGTTAGACAATGGGGAGTTTTCAATCTGATCCTCTCTATTTGGTGTTTTGTGTGCATCTTATATCTTATATCTGTATGTGTATGACTTTCCTTAATTTATTGAAATTTTCTTCTATAATCCTATTGAATATCTGGTCAATCCCAATGACCTGAGATTCTTTGCATTCCTCTATGCCATTGATGTATATGTATTCTTTTTCTTTCCATAGTGTCCCATATTTCCTGCATATTCTATTCCGATCGTTTTTTCTTTTTATTGTTCATATTCTTTATTTCAGTAGTCCAATTCTTCAACTTTGTCATCCAGTATACTGATTCTTTTCTTCTGTCACTTCAAATTGGTTTATTGAGTTTTTGAATTCCATTTTCATTTCAGTCTAGGTGTCCTTCAATATTTCTTTCATGAATTCACTTTTCAAATCATGAGCTGTCTTCGTCATTTCATTCAATAGTATATTTGTACGTTTTCAGCTTCACTCGAGAGATTTTCCCTATCCTCTTGTGTTTTGTGTGTGTGTGTGTGTGTGTGTGTGTGTGTGTGTGTGTGTGTATTTTTTTCTCAAAGTTTCAGTTATATATTTTTATATTATCTTATTCAGTGGATATTTTTGACAATATGACATTTTTAGAAATTGTACCTTACAGGCCATAAAACTATATTTTTAAGACTAAAAGGGGTCTACTATTATTGGAGAAAAATGCTCAGTAGAGAGAGGGGTAAGATCAAGAAGGCATGCGGGAACAATAATATGTGGAAAGCATATAATTTTTGTTGTATATGATGATAATATAATGAAATCATTAACATTCACATAATACTAATAATCTAATTATATATATTATTATCCCATTTATTCCCGCAATACACACTGATTAAAGGTATACAGATAGGGTGAAAGCCATGATACACATTCTCTAGACTTCCACACACATCCTACAATTATTAGCTCACAAAACTTAGTTGCATGCACTATTCTACCAAGGTCCTGCCATGTTAACAGTAGTCAAGGAAGGTGGGGAGGGGCAGGGATACTACATTTTACCCTCTACGTTTGGCTACTGATGGACTCAGAAGAGGGTGGACACTATCTTTGTTGTATTCACCATACTGTGGCCACCAGGCAACAACAGGTAGCTCCAAACACATGGTCACACAGACAGCCCTGGTAATTTCATTGGGTAACAAAACCAAATGTGTAGTCACAAATGTGAGAAAGTGATTTCTGGGAAGGAAAATGTGTTCACAGAGATAGTAGGGAGATGGAGAATGAGGGTGGTTGACATGGGTTGTGTACATTGACAATTGTCTAGACAACTTAATAATTAAAATCCACAGTAAACATCTACAGTGTGTCTTATTTACATACTGATAATTTATATGGTGTATATTTTTTCATTTTTTATTGAAGTTTTTGTGATTTTATATCCACTTTCTTAATCAAATTGACTTAATTCCCCTTCCTTGACCCTCCCCATCAGAGTCGTCGCATTCTGCCATACAGTCCTTTTTCCCTTATTTTGAATTCACATTTTTCCCCTTTAATTTTATATTACCTAAAAATGCATATGTACCCCTCCCCCCTATAGCACAATACAAAGTCTGACAGTAAGTGGTAGGTTAATTATAGGTGCCATTAAGGTAGTCAAATTATAATGGTACAGTTGCTTTTGGGTTAAAGAATATATATTTCAGTGTGCCTTACTACTAGGTACTTGGGGTGTTGTAGTATTCACTAGAGGAATTCCGTTTTCGTCAATTGTTTTTCTGGGACTGTTACTCTTCAATTTGTCATATGTCTCCTAGTTCCTTCCATATTTGCCTGCAAAGTTCATGATGTCATCTTCTTTAGATGCATAGAACTCCTATTGTGCTATTGTATGATATTTTTTTTTCTATCCACTCATTGGTTGACAGGCTTCTGGGTTGGTTCCAGCTCTTGCTTAGTGAAGAAGAGCTGCCCATAAATATAGATTGCATGTGCCTTGTGGTGGATGAGTCCTTCTAGTATATATTCAGGAGTGTTATGTTTGGGTCAGGTGGCAAGTGGTTTAATTGCATTTCCCTAATTATTAATGATGTTGAACACTTTTTATTATGTTGAACACTTTTAAGATATTTCCAGCCATCTAATTACTCAATTGTGAATTCTCTGTTCAGCCCTTTACCCAGTTCTTTTAGTGGTATATTTTCTTCACATTTCTGTTTTTTGAGTATGTTATATTTGTGATGTTAATGTTTATGTCAGATCATATTTCACTGGTGAAGGTGTTACCTCCCACTGTGTGGGTTATCTTCTTCACTTACCCTTTAATTTTTTCTTTCACTGTACAGCAAAGCAATTTGAGTTTCTAATTGAGGACCACTTGTCAGTACTGTTTGACCTTATTTCTTCCTTTTCAGCCTGCTGTCTTTTATTTAGAAAGTCTTTTCCTATTCTTTGTCTTTAGGATGCTGCCAACGTTTTCTCATCATCCTTAAGAGTTTTGGTTTCAAATGAGGTCGTTATACAATTGTGTTTAGTTTTCTGTATAAATTGAGAGGTAGGGGGTGACTTATTCTTCTTACAATGGTGATCCAGTTTTGCCAGCACCATTTGTGAGGATGCTGTGTTCTCTCCATTGAGTCATTTGCCCTTTGCTCAACATGATGGGGGCTGACTATATGTGTTCAAGTTTGATCTTCAATTTTGTTCCATTTGATCTATGGATTGTGTTGCACACAACAGGCTGTTTTTAGGACTATGCCCCTGTGTATAGTTTGAGTCTGGTATAGTGATCCCCCTATATTGCACTTTTGCTCCGGTTCAGTTTGGATATTCAGGGTCTTTGGTTTTTCCATGTGAATTTACGGATTTTTTCCAAGTCTGTGAGAATAACTCTTGGGATTTAATTGGGAGCTGCATTGACATCTGTATACCAATTTGGGTAGAATGGGCATTTTTTATATATTATTTTTATAAAACATCTATGGCATGGGAGGTCTTTTCCCTCTTTGATGTCTTTTCAATCCTTCTTCTGGGTTTAAATTTTTGTTCCAGAGATCTTTGGTTGTCTTTGCCAGTAGTTTGTGTTATTTGTCCCCTTTTCGCTTTTTTTTTTTTTTTTTTGTTTTATGTAGGCACTGAGGGACTATAAACTTCCCTCTTAGGACTGCTTTTAAGGACTCAATAGGTTTTGTCTGTGTTTATAGTCTTTTTCATTTGTTCCCGGAATGTTTTACTTATTTCTTATTTCTTCCTTGACCCATTCATATACAGGAGTGTTTGTTTAGTCTCCCTGTGCTCTTACATAGTTGGACTTAGTCTGGTGTTGCTATTATTTTTATTTGCAGGTGGTCTGATAGTCCTTTGTATATGTTGAGGTTTCTTTTTAGTTCAGCTGTGGTCTATTATGTTTAAAATATATCATATTACACACTTATATTTAAAAACTATTGTTACATCACTAGCTTCTAATTTATTTAGAATAAAAAGTTACATTTTGAAGAAGTATGTGTTACATATATTTTAAAGATGCTCTTCTGTTTAACGTAGAGTGCAGCTTTATCCAATTTATCTAAAAATGATACTCGACATGTTATTTTACTTTATAAGAATTGCCATTCTTTACATTTTAAAAAATTTATTTATTTATTTGATGGGATGGATGTACTGTCTATATGCAGGTCTGTGCACCTGGTCGTGCAATGCCACGAGGTCAGGAACAAGGTGTGTAGATTCCCCTGGAACTAGTCAAAACGGTTCTATAGCTTGCCATGTGGGGCTGGGGATCGAACCCGGGTCTCTGCAAGAGCAGTCAGTGCTATTTTTTTTCAGGGTCTCCTTGGTGGCCCCAGGTTATCTTGGAGTTCACTCTGTAGACCCGGTGGCCTTGAACTCACAAGATCCAACTATCTCGGCCCCCAAGTGCTGGATTAAAGGCGTGCGCCAGCACACCGCTAGACAGCGCTCTTTATAGCTAAGGTATCTCCCCAGCCTGAGAATGTCGTTTTAAGATTATAATGAAAGTGGGTTTGTGTGCTAATATAAAATTGAATTAAATGTTGAAGAAATAAAGCCATGTCAGGCATAGATGCTGGATTGTGTGAAGTCAAATTTTTTGATGGAATTAAAAATTTCAAATGAGCAGGGGTAGGAACTATTATGTTGTTATTATTATGTGACAAGGGCCTTAGCTAATTGAAGAAATAAGTAATTTTTACAGCATCATATAGGCCAAAATTTAAGATTCTTTTCACCCAAAACCACATATACATACATACACACACATCTGCACACACAGACATGACACATGTAGACACACGCACACACACACACACACACACACAAACACAATATACATAAGTTATAGATTTGTCCAGATGGTACAGAAGCCAATTGAAATACTATTCCATATACCCAAAAATTGAGAAAAAACAAACAAAAATAGTCTTTTATCGTAACACGCAACACAATAATATGTCCTACATCTAAAAGTGTTAGTAATTAAATATGGTTTTAATTCACGGGAGCTGTGTAAATATCTCAGAAAATATGATAAAACAATTTGAAATTTGATTTATTTGAATGAGAATGACACCTTGCTTTCTACGTGTGCCTTGTGTATGACACCTGTAGATGACGGGAGGGCTTGAGAGTAAAGCAACTATACAGAAGAGAAACCCTAAAAATGCCATTTCAACTGAGTGATGGATTGTAGCACCGACAGTGAGTCTTTTTTGATACACAGGGCTCTCTTTACCGTGTGATGAAATGAGATCACTATCTTCCCTGTCTACCTCTTTTTTTGATATTTTTGGTACTTTTTTATGTCTACCTTGAATGA
Source organism: Rhizomys pruinosus (assembly GCA_009823505.1). Taxonomy (NCBI): domain Eukaryota; kingdom Metazoa; phylum Chordata; class Mammalia; order Rodentia; family Spalacidae; genus Rhizomys; species Rhizomys pruinosus. The sequence continues at coordinate 620,726 of VZQC01003400.1, forward strand.
CGTCATAATCCCAATTTAATAAGGAATGAGTGGTTGCATGGGCTGTACAAGGGCATCAGATGCTTTCTTCCCAAGCTTCGTTACACCCACTGGCTTAGGATCAAACAAACATGGCTGGTGATGCTCTTCTCTGCAAAAAAGGAGGGGCAGGAAAGCCAGTCATGCTTCTCAACCAACAAGTTGCTCTGAGTGCCAGTGGAGGAGGCACTAAGTGTATAAGCTGAGGAAGCCAGAGGAGAGGCATCCTTGTTCTCCACATCTTTGTCCCGTTGGCCAGCGGTCACAGGGACCATGTGGGGTGGAGAGTTTTCCTGTGTGCCTTTGTGGGGGGTGCACCACATTTGCAAGTAACACGATCTTCTCTAAGGAAGTCAGTAAGCGCAAGAAACTTCTGTGCAGAAGCCAAATAAAATTGGTGTTTGGCCAATCATAACTCCTTTATCAATGGGACCCTGCTAGCACCTTTCAGAAGGGATTTTAGCAAAATAAGCACATCAGAAAAATCCCAAAGGAATAAAATCTTATCTAAAATCCTTTAGCCCAATCATCCAAAGAGGAAAGTTCAAGACATTGCAATAAACAAGTGACCCTAAAAAAAGATATGCAAATAGTAATAGAATCCTAGATAGTATCCTGAAACAGAAAATTGATCTGAGGTCAATTATGACATAGAAAAGCTATTTGGGCTGGAGAGATGGCCTAGCGGTTAGGAGCGCGACCGCTCTTACAGAGGGACCCGGGTTCGATCCCAGCACCCACATGGCGGCTGAGATACCGTCTGAAGCTCCAATTCCATCCGAATCTCCAGTTCCAGGGGTATCCGAGACCCTCTTCTGACCTCCTCGGCATTGCACGAACGGGTGCACAAACCTGCATGCAGACACAGTACATTCATACAAATACAGAAATAAATAAAATTAAAAAAAAAAAAAAGAAAAGCATATCGTAATGTATGAATGATCATTCAGTCATATTAAACACATCTTGCTTTTATAAAAAGTTAATTAGGGAAACCTGATATAAGAACATGGCAACTTGGGGCTGGAGAGATGGCTCAGGTTTAAGGTAGCTGATTGCTCTGCAGAGGAGCCATATTTGATTCTCCGCAACCAACACAGCAGTTAAGAACACACTTTAATCCCGTCCAGGGAATCCAGTCCTTCTGACCGCAGCAGGCATTTCACAACACAGGGTTTATATTACACACATGCAGGGCAATGGCACTACACATAATAAAATAAAATTAAAAAAATAAATATAAAAAAATTTTTAAAGAAGAGGGAAATTTTATATATTCTGTGATGTTTGCACAATTTGAAACACTGACGTTTTAAAACGTTATATTTTGAATTTTCATTTGAAAAAGGAATGTTTTGAGAAATAACTGGGCAATGTTGGTACAATTCAGAAACTTAAATTTATTAAATTTTTTTCTTCTCTCCTTTGATGTGTATGGATAAGGTACTGTTCTCAAAACCAGCAACATTTTTTAGATAATAATGTGTTAAAAAAATCAAGAAACTTATCAACATGTATGAAAATTTTCATAATTACACCATCATTCATTCTATTAGTATTAAAACTGCAAGATGCAGAGAGCTGATCATTAAAAAATTGTATGACAAAAAATATTCAACATGTGTAAGTTTGATTATTATCTAAGGACACATCCATTGCTTTATTTTCTATAAATATATAGACACTTCATCTTTAAGAACATCCAATTTTCTCATGGGCAAAACTATGGAATTAATTGACTTATCCTTAATGTTCTTGAAAATATACAGAGAGTGGATATTAAATACTTTAAGGAAAGTGATGGGCTACACAACTATATAATGTAATTTCTCCCTACAGAATCTAACAGTGATATGCTAACCTTACTATTTATTACCATCATGATTATTACTAAGTGCTTATTCTCTTTATGAAATCTAGAAATGATTTAATATTTGCTTAATGTATTAAGGTTCAATTACCTAGCAATCTATAACTTACAGTAATACATAAATGTCATTGCAGAAGCACATGTTCCTATTTTCTCAGCATTTATTTTTATGTTAGCTGTTTCCTCTCCAAATATATAGATAAAACAATTCTCAGAATGTGTTTTATTTCCTTTAATTTCTTTTTTTTTATCTAGTCTCTGTCCATGGGATTCTTGTTGTATAATGCATACTTCTGTGTATACCAGTCATATTTCAGACTACGCACCTCATTTGCTGTTTGGATGTTTATAAAGCCTTTCCAGATGTGTTGATTAGGAGGTACCAGATTTATTTTTTCCTTTGGCCTTCTATAAAGCACATACCTCACAAACTCATACACCTCTTATAAACATTTAAATACACAGAAAATATTATGGAGAAATAATTTGGACATAAATAACTTCTCTTAAAAGTGCAGTTTAGTGTCCTTTTATGTAAACATTGCTTAAGACTAATATAAGGGTTAAAATGGGAATGCTGAGAAAACTAAGAAGATAAAGGAGAAGTTGCAGCTAGTTGTGAGTTAGCAAGAAAACCAAATAGGAACAATATCATACCATGAATATCTGGGAGAAATAAGAAAGGAAGTCCTGGCAAGTTCTGGCACAACTGGAAGAAGTACCATGGGAATGTGCAAGACCTCATTGTCCTCTCCTCTAGTAACATTAGTAATCATACACTTTAATTGTTGTTTTCTAGGTTTGTTTTGTTTTGTTTTGATTTTGTTTTTTGTTTTATTAACAGTTTGTCTCTCTTATAGTCCCAGGTGTCCTGGAATCTCTATGTAGACCAGGCTAGCCTTGGACTCACAAGATCTGCCTGCTTGCCTCCCTAGTGTTGGGATTAAAGGTGTGCACCCCAATGCCCGGCCTGAGTTTCTGTTTATGCACATTCATATATCTAATAAATCTCATTTTTATAGGATTAGATAAGAAAGTTCTTAGAAACTCAGAGAGTTTTCTTTCCTCGGATGAGAGAAAAATATTGACCAAGATTATAACCTAGATACTAGAAGCAGTATTTTTTTGACTTCTACTTGGCTTCATAATCCTCACACTCTAGAGGGAGTATTTACTAGTTTGCTAAAAGTACTTGCCCATGTGTAAACTGTATGAATATTTTCCTCATGGAACTAATTTCAGTGTCAGTATAGTTTATTTATTTATTATTTATTTATTTTATTATTTTTATTTATTGCCTTTTTAGACGGGTCTCCTCTGTGGTCCCAGCTGTCTGGAACCTCATCTGTACAAGGCTTGGCCTTGAATTCACAAGATCCTCCGCCTCTGCTCCCAAGTCTGCTAGGTGTGATTAAGGCATGCACCACCACATCAGGCTGTTGTCAGATACTTTTAACATTTCAAAACTACACCTTTATCCCTTCACATAATGTTCGCCTTTTCTTGAAGATGAGACAACAAATGTTGGATTTGGTTTCTCACTCATTAAACTAATCTATGTCTTTTCACTTTATCTAGTTTGCATTGAAAAGTTAGTTGTAATCTAATGGGTTATCATTAACATGTCAACTTGTTTCTTTCCTTTTTTTATTCAACTTTTGTGCATTTCATAAAAAGTTCCCAATCAATTTACACCCATTCCCCTTCCTGCTCCCCCAACATAGTACATGCATTCTGTCATACCTATTATTTCTTGTCTCAAGTAACTTGTTTTTCTCTTGCAGATAGTTTTTTTTAGTATTTTATATGTTAGACAATGGGGAGTTTTCAATCTGATCCTCTCTATTTGGGTTTTGTGTGCATCTTATATCTTATATCGTATGTGTATGACTTTCCTTAATTATTGAATTTTCTTCTATAATTCTATTGAATATCTGGTCAATCCCAATGACCTGAGATTCTTTTCATTCCTCTATGCATTGATGTATAGTATTTTCTTTCTTTCCATAGTGTCCCATATTTCCTGCATATTCATTCTGTTTTTTTCTTTTTATTGTTCATATCTTTATTCAGGTCCAATTCTTCAACTTTGTCCTCCAGTATACTGATTTCTTTTCTTCTGTCACTTCACAATTGTTTTATTGAGTTTTTGATTCCATTTTCATTTCAGTTGGTGTCCTTCTATATCTTTCATGAATTCACTTTTCAAATCCTGAGCTGTCTTCGTCATTATTCAAATGTATATTTGTACGTTTTCAGCTTCACTCGAGAGATTTTCCTATCTCTCTGGTTTTTTGTGTGTGTGTGTGTGTGTGTGTCGTGTGTGTGTGTGTGTTTGGTGTGAGTCTGTGGGCATTGTTTAAATTCATTGAATCCTTTGATCATGTTTATGATTTCTTTTTTAAAGTGTGTATGGAATTTCTATAGGTATTCTTCATTTATAAACACTTCTATAGGACTAGTGGAGTTTTGGTTGGGACATTTTTATTTTTCATTTATTTACATATATTTTTGTCATTTTTAAAAATATTTTATGATGACTTTTGATTTCATATTTACTTTCATGTCTAATTTAGACATCATCCCCCCTCCCTGCTCCCCACCACTCCCCACCCCAGTTCATGCCTTCTGCCGTACCTGTCTGCATCCTTCTCTCAGTCTTTCCAAAGGTTTTTCAATGCGAGGCGTTGTGTCCGGGAAGAATTAACTGTATCACTGTTCTTGACACCAGTCTTCATTGTTGTTGTTCCTTCCTTTGTATTGCTCCAACATATGCCTATATAACCTCATAACATACATATGTATCAAAATTATGACTCCAAGAATAAACTGTATGTTAATTCCAAAATATGTTTAAAATTCAATTTCTCTTTTTTTTTTTTTCCTTTTTTTTTTTTTTTTGGTTATTTTTGAGGGCAGGGTCCTTTAGTCTGTACGGCAGTCATCTCTTTAGACCAGGCTGTCCTTGAAACTCATGAGATCTTCCAATTCTACCTCCCGAGTGCTGGGCATTAAAGCGGCTCACACCACCCCACCTGCTGCGCGTTTTTCCCCTTTAATTTTATATTACTCTAAGATATGAATACTGTATCTTCCGCTCCATATACAGTTTTACAGAGTCTGAAAATAAGTGGTTAGAGTCAATGTTAAGAGCATTCACATTATACTAGTGCAGTGCTGCTTCAGATAAAAAAGAAATAACCTAATGTTGTCAGCTTGCCTTTCAACTGGGAATTTCGGTGGTTAGCATCCAGAAGAGGATGTAACCCTTTTGGATTACATTTCCCCCTTAATTTTATATTACTCTAAAAGTATGCATAGGTAGCCCTCCCCCCATATACCACAAAAACAAAAGTTGAAAAAAAAGTGGTCAGTGTTAATTGAGATCCCATTAAGAGATTCACATAAACGGCTACAGTTGTTAGGAAAAAGAAAAGAAAAGAATATATGTGTGCATTATAAACTATATTATACTATGATATATTAGATATACTATTAGNCACTTCCTCTATGCCATTGATGTATATATATGGTCTTTTCCCATATGGTGTCCCAAATCTCACAAATGACTTTTGTGTGAGTATTTAAAAAAAAATCTTTCTTTTTTATCATATTCTTTGATTCAGAGTATCCAATGTCTCACTTGTCTATTCCAGTATTATGTTCATTTTTTCTTATTCTTCTGTTCGAGCTTTCAACATCAAATTGGTTTATTGAGTTTTAATCCATCTAATTTCAGTCTGGTGTCCTTGCAATATTTCTTTCATGAATTCACTTTTCAAATCATGAGCTGTCTTCGTCATTTCATCCAATAGTATATTTACGTTTTCAGCTTCACTCCGAGAGATTTTCCCTATCCTCTTGTGTTTTGGTGTGTGGTGTGTGTGTGTGTGTGTGTGTGTGTGTGTGTGTTGTGATTGTGTGAGTCTGTGGGCATTGTTTAAATTCATTGAATCCTTTGATCATGTTTATGATCATTCTTTCAAATGCTGTGTATGGGAATTTCTATAGGTATTCTTCATTCTAAAACACTTCTATAGGACTAGTGGAGTTTGGTTGGGACATATTTTATTTTTTCATATTATTTACATATATTTTTTTATTTTAAAAATTTTTTGATGACTTTTGTATTCATATAATTATCTTTTCAGTCTAATTAGACACATTCCTCCCACTTCTCTCTCTCCTGCTCCCCACCACTCCCCACACCCAGTTCATGCCTTCTGCGTACCAGTCTTGCATCTCTTCTCTCAGTCTTTCCAAAGGTTTTTGCAGAGGCTTGTTGTTTGGGAAGAATTTAACTTATCACTCGTCTTGTGACCCAGTCTTCATGTTGTTGTTCCTTTACCTTTGTAATTGCTCCAACATATGCCTATATAACCATCACATATGTATCAAAATATAGACTCGCAAGAATAACTGTAGGTTAACTCTGAATATGTTTAGTATTCACAATTTTCTCTCTTTTATTTTTTTTTTCCTTTTTTTTTTTTTTTTGTTTTGTTTTTGAGGCAGGTTTCCTTTTAGTTCAGCTGTACTGGGAAAGCTCACTCTTTAAGACCCACGCTGTCCTTGAACTCATAGAGAATCTTCCTAATTCTACCTCCCGAGTGCCTGGGATTAAAGGCTCACACCACCCCACCCTGTGCTTTTCCCCTTAATTTATATACTAGAACCTAAGATATGAATATGTATCTCCGCACCATGATAACAGTATTGTATTAACTGGTCGAAAACAAATCGTGATCAAGTGTATAGGTCATAGTTAAGACGAGTTCACACTTATAATAGTCAGTTGCTTTCAGATAAAAAGAAATATACATATGTTTGTTCAGCTTGCCTTTCAACTGGGGATTTGGTGTTAGCATCCAGAAATGAGGAAACCATTTTTATGGACAATTCAACCGGCATATTTACTTTGTGTGTGGCACGGACTTCTGAGATGCCCGAGAAATGCGATGTATTTTTACCCTATGATACTAGTCTAACGGAGGCATATCCAGGCATGTACATAGGCAGTCATTGATCCCAAGCATGTACTCGTCCAGTAAAGTCTTCATCTCACGAGATTCCTATCACACTTATGTTTTTACTGTTCAGATAGGACGGCCAGATTTAGATTTCATCTTATAACTAATTGTCATTCTTCTACGTCGTATGTATGGGTTTTTTCTCATTCTTTTATTTTTTATTTTGGATTTCCCGTTTTTTAGATTTTTCTTTCTTTTTTTCCCCCTCTCTCTCAACTTTTATATTATGTAATAGTGAATGCATAGGTAGCCTCCCCCATTGATACCCACCAAAAAAAGGGTCTGGAAAATACAGTGGTAGGTTATATTGGAGAATCGGCCATTATAGGGGTATTCACATTAATAGTTGGGTTCAGGTGCCGTTACAAGGTGAAAAAGAAAAGAAAAGAATATACTACATAATCGTGATATACATAGTAGTAACACTACAAATTATATATGTTGCTTTACTATTAGGTATTTGGTGCTAGTATCCACAGATGATGAGGGATAACATTTCTTGTTTATCTGTTTATCTGGGCCTGTGTTAGCTCACTTAACATAGTGTTTTCTGTTTCCATCCATTTACCTGCAAAATTCATGATGTCATATTTCTTTACTGCTACATAGAACTACATTGCATTGATGTACTACATTTTCTCTATCCACTCATTGGTTGAGGGATATTCAGGTTGGTTCCAGCTCTTCCACTATTGTGAAGAGAGGTGAAATAAACATAGATGCATGGATCTTTGTGGTAGGATGAGTATTATGGGTATATACCCAGGAGTTATATGACTGGGTCAGGTGGTAGACTCATTTTGAGTCTTTTAAGGGTTCTCCACAATGCTTTCCATAGTGGTTGTATGAGTTTACATTGCCACCAGCAATGGATGAGTGTTCCCCTTTCCCCACATCCCCGCCAGTATTTGGTATCCTTTGTTTTCATTAACTTAGTCCTATCAGAGTGAGATGATATCTTAAAGTCATTTTAATTTGCATTTCCTTAATTATTAATGATGTGGAACACTCTTAATGTGTTTCTCAGCCATCTTTATTTCCTCGATTATGAAGTCTCTGTTCAGCTCTTTACTACATCTCTTGAGTGAGTCCTTTGTTTTCTTATATCTTTGTTTTTTGAGTCATACCTCTCCTGGCTATATGCCCACAAGACTCATTCTACTGCAAAGATACATACACACCTATATTTATTGCAGCTCTCTTCACAATAGTGAAGAGCTGGAACCAACCCCAATGCCCTTAAACTGAGGAGTGGATGACAAAAATATGGTACATCTACACAATGGAGTTCTATTCAGCATTAAAGAAGATGACACCATGAACTTCGCAGGTAAATGGATGGAACTCGAAATCATTATGCTAAGTGAAGTAACACAGCCCCCCCCCACAAAAAAGGGGAAATGCATTCTCTCATTTGTGGATGCTAGTACTAAATCTACCAATTGAAAGGCAAGCTGAGTCAGCAACATTATTGTTATATTTCTTTCTATTTGAAAGCAACTGTGATGTTATAATGTGAATCTCTTAATGAGCTTTAGAATTAACTTAACACTTACTTTCAGACATGATAATTAATGTATGAAGGTATATATTCATATTTTAGAGTAATATAAAATTAAAGAGAAAAATGTGAATTCCTAAACTTATATCAGCGATAACATACAATTTATTCCTGGAGGACATAATTCTGGTACATATATGGCATTTGTAGGCATATTTTGGAGGACTGCAATTGGGAGGGAACAAAAACAACATAAGGACTGGGTCAAATAAGGGACGAATATAGTTAAATTCTTCCCCAAACAATAAACCTTTTCAGAGGAAAACTTTAAAAATACTGAGAGAAAGATGCAGGACATGTATGGCAGAATGCATGATCTAGGGTGGGGTGAGGGGATGGGAAAGGGGAATATATCTAAATCAAACTGAAAAATGATGTCTGAAATACCCCAAATACCAATAAAAGTATTAGATAAAAATTTTAGTTCTCAGTAAAAACTTATAAATAAACAATATTCCCCAATTCTCTTTATTGGCATGTAGACAGCAAAAAAATGTAGTGACTGAAAACTGTCATGTACAATGAAGTGTTTATACATGAAGTTTGAAATGGGAAAGGCCAGAGTCCCTTACAGTACTATATGAGTGCATCTTTTGAATTTGAGGATGACTTTCATCCGTTTCACTTGATCAGACAAAAAAAAAAAGAGAAAATATCCTTGAGGAAATTATGCTATGATGACATTGTAAATGGTGTTGAATGTACATAAGAACATGTTTAACTTTTAAATGAGGTTTTGGTGTCCTATGAATCAAATGCATAACTTTTCCAAATATGAAGATATCTTTGTAATTAATAGTGTACCAAAAAGATAAGTGACAATGATAATTACAATATAATTATTATTTTAAGAGAAGATAGAACTGATAACATGTATACTGTTTTTATTTAAGCAAGATTTCAAGAGCACATATTTTTTATGGAACATTTTAACCTCTGTGGAAGCAACTGAAGAATTGAACTCAATAGTAGATTTGGAAATGAAGTGAGATTACAACTCAATATTTTTCAGGAAAAAAACATATTAAATGAAAGATATACACTAAAAAGAATATCTTTTTTGGTTTGACAAAAATAAAATCACTACCAATATACTGGCAATTTATTATTGAATATATATATATATATATAGCTATTTTTGAATGTGCAGAAGCTTATTTCTATGTCTTTCAATCTCTCTGTCCTCAAGTCAATGCACATAGCTGCTTGTGGGAAAAGTCTGGCAGCTCTAACTTCCAGATGTGATGATATGCACTGTGTTAACACTGGCAGCTGCAATTCTTGGTGCTCTCTGCTTACATATTTTTGTCTGACCTTGTGATTAGCTGTGGTGACAGCTGTTCAGCTGTATTGAGATTTAGTCTATTACTTATTATTTATTGCAAACTTCAGCCCAGCACAGTTAAGCAGGTCTATCTACTAGATGTAATAGTGCTGAACAAATTTCTTGCCCTAGAATCCCTGGTTTAAAGTATATGATAGTAAGGCACCAGAGAAACACAGAGTCAGCAAAACTAGGAAGCACACTTTCTATTTTTTTTCATCTCGTGTTCTCAAGAGTCTCCCTGCTTATCTCTTCTGCACAGAGCCAGTTTGAGATATAAATTTGTAGAATTTGTTGAAAACAAGCAGAATTTTGGAAAGACATATAGAAGAGTATTTTAAAATACAGTTTAGTCAAAAGTGAATTATGTTGTAAGAATGTTAACAAAAGCTCTTTAAATGAAATAAAAATATATAAATCTAATAGTTATAAATATGAAACAATAATACAAGGACTAAAGATATTAATGTGTATACATGTCTTTATGAGCACTGTGTTGACAATATATTACAAAGATTTTAAACTGTGATTTTATTGTCATCCAGTGTGAACAGTTTCCTATTTACCCTGTGATTATTTTATTTGAGCAGGTATTATTTACAATTTATCATTTAACTTAATATCGGTTTGAGATTTTCTTAATATTTTATAGCTATTGATTTTTAATTTACTTCCCTTATGAATCCATAATGTACTCTCTAAGCTTTCATTCTTTTGAGATAATGCGTTTTATTTTTGTCACAGTATGTGGTTTAACTTTGTAAGCATATCAGATTTGAAAAGATATTTACTCCAGAGTTTTAGGTTTCTTATCAAGCTTATGAATTAAACAATTATCTAGGTGCCCTAAATAGTATTTTTATTTGTTCCATTTTATTCTTACAGTAAGCTTCATCCCAGTAGCCTTGTGAGTAGGCTTTGTGCCATTTTTCACTGCATCCTTTCTTATCACTTTCTTAATTTATTTGCCTACTCCTATCAATATTTATTGCTCTCAGTACTCAAATCACTGACTTTAGTTGAATTTCTTCTTAAGGCTTTGTTTGGTGTTAGGGGATCTGAAACAAAAAAGATGTACTTGGTTTCAGATGATGTCTAAAGAAGCAGGCAAAAATGCTGGAAGCTAACCTAATTTTAGATACCTTAATAATATGGAACACTGTTGTTAAGACATCCCTGTGGGATGGGCAAAGTTTTGATAAGCTTCCTAACTGCATTTTTTTTATAATTTTGAGTTCCGTCATTAGTAATTAATAGAAATTATTTGCATACACAATTGGGATACATTGACTTATGTAACATTCATAGCACTTGATAGATATGAGCCACATGAGGACGTGTTTTGGAATAATTTTGCTATTGTAAAATACAAAAACCTGTAAACATAAGAACACAAAGTTCGCCAGCTAGCATCTGAGAGCAGAATATGAAAGTCTACTTCTGTACCATTAAGGAACACTTTGTTTTCTCCTATAAAAGCACAGATGCTCAAAACTCTACAAAGGATGTAGTGGAGAGAATTCTAGTGGCACAGGGAGGCTTTGCTTAAGCCATGGGGAAGGAGTCATAGCTAGAGACTTAGGTAGATGATGTATTACACAATGTGGTTAAGAATAATGAAGTTTTAAAAGAATAGTAAAGTTTAGTGTAGAGTGAAAGTTGTAGGCAGATGTGAGGGAACCCATGAGAGCTTCTGAAAACCAGTTCTCTCTGAGATTATATAGGATACTCAGAAATCTTTCTGTAGATTCTAATGCAGTGAATAGCACCTCAACCATGCAGGAATAATGCCGCAACATTGTCTGCGACTAGTGTCAGCCTGCTTCTCTCTCCCAGGGAACTCCACTTAAAAGCAATTTTGGCTCATGAGGTAATTTGTGATTGGCTCATTGTACTGTGCACAGTCATATTGTTCCTATGCATTTTTGTTGTTGCTGAATATTTTTACATTCACAGGTGTCAAACCTGTGGCAGAACCACATGTTATCCTTGTATGCCTCCTTTTAATTTTCACATGATCTTCGAAAATCTTAAAAATTACTAATCCTGCCCTGGCAACTGCTCTTTGGAAAGCAAAATTATATGAGGCTGGAGAGATGGCTCAACAATTAAGAGCACTAGCTGTTCTTGCAGAGGTCCCAGGATTGATTCCCAGCACCCACATAGCAGCAAATAACCCTCCTTATCTCCAGTTCAAGGGGCATCCTAGGCCTTCTTCTGACCTTCGTGGGAACTGCATGGCAGGGGTGGACTTACATACACGCAGGCAATATACTCATACACTAAAAAAATAAAGAGAAAAGAAAACTTTTAAAAAGAAAGTAAAAATATGTTACATATTTTTTAATTATAATATTTTACTGAGCATTTGTACAACTCATACGATGGTTCCCAATCAAGCCCAATCCTCCCCATGTCCCAACCCCACATCATAACTCATGTATTACAACATCAAAACTAATCCCTGTCCAGTCAGACTCCTAATCCCAGATGTCTTTCTATGTAAATAGATAGGCTGAAGTCTAGTCAGCATATCTAGGAATTGTAGATAGGGTATACTCTTTCTGACCCAACAGTTCTCAGTCTCTTGTAGTTCTCAGACCAGGGTCAATCTCCCACCCCAGCAATTTCTCTTGTTACACTTTGAGACATTCTCTGATTTGGCCTGGGTCCCCTGTATGATGCCTGCATTGCCACAAGTTCATGTGTGAAAGCTTCCATTCGATTGTAAACCACCACTTTTTTTGAGACAAGATCTCCCAATAGTCTTAGCTGGCCTGGAACTCACACTGTAAACCAGGCTGGCCTTGAACTCACAGAGATCTGCCTTCCTCTGACTCCCAAGTGCTAAGATTAAAGGGGTGGTGTCACTATGCCTGGTTTAAAGATGGTTCTTAGCTGCCATGTGGGTACTGAGAATTGAATCTGGGGCTTCTGCAAGAGCACTCAGCACTCTTATCTGTTGACCAATCTCTCCAGGCCCAAGCCACCACTTTTCTATGTTATGCACCAGCCCTGTATCTTACAGTCTTTCTGCCCTCTGTTCCATAATGATCTCTGAGCTGTGGGTAGGTGAGATTTAATATAGGGGTCCAATCCATGGATACACACTCTGGAGGCTCCCATTCTTTGAATGCGTGACTAATTGTGGCCTTCTGTTTGTATCACACTCCATTGTTGAAGGAATTTTTATTGGTGACAATTGAGGGGTGTACTAGTTTTCTCTCTGCCCATCATTCTGTGTATAGACGTTCAACTGGAAATGCCAGTGAGCCTGTGAGAGCTACTGTAAAGTCAGCCAAATGCATAGGGATGGAGGGGACATTGAGCATAGAGAAAAACCTCGTGGTGTCACATTTCTAGACAAATGGAATTTCTTACCATACTTTGGAATATTATATTTACAGATACGCATATCATGTTCCACTCATCAAAAAGCTACTTTTAAAATTATTTATTTATTTATTTATTTATTTATTTATTTATTTATTTATTTAATGTGTATGAATGTACTGTCTGCATGTAGGTTTGTGCACCCATGCTGTGCAATGCTGAGGAGGTCAGAAGAGGGCGTCAGATTCCCATGGAACTGGAGTTCTCCTGGAATTGGAGTTATGGATGGTTCTCAGCCACCATATGGGTCCTGGGAATTGAACCTGGGTCCTCTCCAAGAGCAGTCAGTGCTCTTAACCACTAGTCCATCTCTCCACCCCACCCCCCAAAAAAGAGCTACTTTGTTCAACAGATGGAGGCCACTGCAGAATCCCACAACTGGTCAGATAGGGAACATATATATCTGAAAAAGACCCATTCCAAGGATATATATTTTCTAAATAAAATGATTATTTTAAATTCATTTGATTTAGAAATCGCTACCACATTAGTATATTCCTATTTAGTAACAACGTGCCTGGTATAGATACACAGGTGTCTGGGATATACGCTTTGGAGGAATTCTGCTCCTGTAGTGACTGGGAATGAGCTGATCAAGCACTGCAGCCAAGACAGGGTAAGCAGCGAAGTGGAATGCTATGGATTAAAAGTATAATCACTAGGCTGTGTACCATCTGTAACTCCAGTTCTAGGGGATCTGATAATCTCCTTTGTTTTATTCAGGCATTGCATGTCATGGGGGAACATACACACATGCAGGCAAAGCATACACATAAAATAAAAATAAAGTGGTAACAGGAAATTACAACTGATTCAGACCATAGTTCAAGTCTTGTGTGTAACATCTTAATTGAGCAATGGAAGGAACCCTGGAAACAGCATGTATTACAACAAAGTAGACTTACTCTATGCTGGAAAGCTTTAGTATCAGCTTGACACAGCTGGGTTGAGGGAGACTCAATTAGGGAATTGCCTCCATTGAACTGTGGCCATGTCTGTGGGGGTATTTTCTCAATTGTTGAGTGATACGGTAGGGCCCAGCCCACTGTGGTTGGTGCCACTTCTGGGCAGGTTGTTATGTATTGTATAAGAAAGTAGTTGGAGCACCAAGAAAGGTGGCACACACCTTTAATCCTAGCATTCCAGAGGAAGAGGCTGGCAGATCTCTGTGATTTCCACGCCAGCCTGCTCTACAGAGTGAACTCCAAGCCAGCTCTGACAAAAGGGAGACCATGTCTCAACCAGACCCCTGAGAAAATAGTTGGAGCAAGGCCAGGGGAGCAGGCCAGTAAGAAGTATTCCTCCATGGACTGTGCTATGTTGGGCTCCCTCACTGATGAACTGTCACCTGGGAGGTATGAGCCAAATAAACCCTTTCCTTCCCAAGTTGGTTTTGGTCAGAGTGTTTTGTCGCAGCAATGGAGAAGCAAACTAGAACATAATGCAAAATATAACAAGATGTAAAATGGATACTGTTCTAGTTTGCTTCTCCATTGCTGTGACAAAACACTCTGTTCAAAAGCAAGTTAGGGATAAAAGGTTTTAATTGGCTTACATCTTCCAAGGTAGGAACTCATGGTAGGAACCTGGAGGCAGGAGCTGATGCACAGGCCATGGAGTTATGCTTGTTAGTGGCCTGATCTCCTGGCCCATTGTCAACCTGCTTTCTTATACAACAACCTGACCAGGGGTGGCCATTAGCGGGCTGGGCCCTCTCACATTGAGCAAAAATCAAGAAAGTACCCCACAGGCATGGCCACAGGCCAGTCCAATGAAGGAAGACCTCCAACTGAGGCTCCCTCAACCCAGGTGTGTTAACTTGACACTAAAGCTATCCAGCACAGATAACTTTTACTAGATATTAGCGTTATATAAGGATATATAAACAAAATTGGGATAGCCTTTGAAACTCTTTTTTAAAAGCCATCAGTTATTTATTCAATGAGACAGATATTTGTTCCTTGAGTGAAGAGCATAGTGATTCTTTTTTGGAGGATCATGAATTCTGTGGTAGATTTCATATGTACTTCTGATCTTTTACAGATAGAAACAAAATAAATTATATTGTAGGGCACAAAATCCAAGAGACATAAATGCTTAACTTTCATAGCCTGGACAATTTGGAAGACTTTCATCAGTTCTGTCACCTGGTAAATGGGTGTGGGTGGTGGCACATACACATTAGAGAAAAGCTGTTTGCATATATTCCATAAGTAGTTTACTTTTTTCTGTTCATAGCATAAAGAGGGAAAGCAATGTGGATTTCACATTGAATGGGTGTATACTAGAGAAGCTTTACTGAATAAAAGGTTTTGAGTTTAATCCTTAATATTTATTTTGCTTGTACAGTATCATGCCATTCTGATAAAATGATTATCCCACCAATTAATCAGTAGAGTAACATGATTATAAATACTATGTTACAAAATTATCATGATTGTATTGCTTTCTTGACCAGGTTGTCCAGTGAAAGTTCTAGTATTTTCAGATTAAATTAAATGTAAAATGGTTCTAATTTTGACAATATGTCAGTGACAACTGTTGTAATCTTTTGCCCCTGCTCCCCAGTACCAGAGAATATCTGTACAAAAATCATAATTATTAATTGATTAAATTTGGAAATAAATTCCACGATTTAAAATTCAACCTTCTCCATAGTGCATTTTAAACATGATTATTGAACATTATCTTAAGCTTTTGAGTACCTCTAACGGTGTGGATTTTTAACATTTTTTTCTAAGAACTTGGAGCTCCAATAGCTTCTGTGTAATCTTCCTTAAATTTTTCTAAGTAAATGTCAAAATATTGTTTTCTTTGACCTAAGAATTTTTGTGTGTTACCATGTACCTCAGAAAACTTTTTTATCACACACTGACATATACACATACACTGTATCTCTGTACATTAAGCAGGATTGTTTAGCTCATACTATAGAATACATGGACAGAGCCATTAATATTTAAATAAATATAAGGTTTCATATGTAGGATGTACTTTACCATTGTAGCACTTTTCCAATACATGGGTTAAACCTCATGAGTCTTCAGCTGCCACTGAAAAGCTCATAAAAGTTTCAAGTACTGTATAGTTTCTATGTAAAAGAAAATATTATATGAAAGCATATCCAAATAAGTATATTTGGAAAAGTGAATAAGAACAAAATTATTACATATAAGTTCTGATATAGGCTTACAACATAAATCCTAATATTTTCATAAATAGTAAATCATTATAATTTCCTTAAAATATGCTCTTATATATTCTAAATTATGTGTATATTTACTAATATTTTGAAGAATTCCCCCCATATTTTACTATTACTCATGCCAGTATAATTTAGTCTTGATTGTATCATAGATAAAACAAGATATAAAAAGTTAAAGCATGTCTATTAGTAGCCATGTAAATTTTCTAGAAGTTGGTGAGCACTTAATCAAATTCTTATGATTAAACAACTGTACCAGTGGTAAAGGATATTAACAAACAGCTATCATATTTATGTGAACCTATTGTTTTGCTTAGTGTTATTTCTAACTATACTACTCTTTACTTCTAATTAAAAATAATTCATATTCTCAATGAATATCAGTTTTCATAGTAATAACTTGACATGCAGTAGTACTAAGGACTAAATTTTATTGAAGTATATATTTGATCTTTGGACAAATATGGACTATTGTATCTATATAGTACTCAGTGCTAGACCAAGAGGATGTGGTAGCAATTAGCAATGTCTAAATACTGTGCATTTATTACTATAAAAATCACTTGGCCGGGGCTGGAGAGATGGCCTAGCGGTTAAGAGAGCCGACCGCTCTTGCAGAGGACCCGGGTTCGATCCCCAGCACCCACATGGTGGCCAAAAACTGTCTGAAACTCCAATTCCAGGAGAACTTCCAGTTCCAGGGGAATCCGATACCCTCTTCTGACCTCCGCGGCATTGCACGACACGGGTGCACAAACTTGCATGCAGACAGTACATTCATACACATACAGAAATAAATAAAATTAATAAAAAATATTAAAAAAATCACTTGGAAATTTTATTTGTAGTGAGGAAAGAGAAATCTGAGAAAAAGCCTGATAGGCACAGTGAATGAAACAGAGAAAAAAATTTTATATACTCCCAGAATGTTGTTATACATTTTATATATTGCCATTTTAAATATAGATGTAATAATTAAGTAAAGAGTTTAAGCCAGAAAATGAATATACTCTTCCAGTATATATTGTTATCCTTAAATGTAAGGTTAACACATTTTTCTACCAGGTGAATAAATAAGCCAATTCCTAATAAATAACTGAATTAATATTGTCCATGTATAGTCTCATAAATATAATGGTTATCACATTTTAATGAGGTAATGCTACTGATTAATTCAAATAGTGTTAATACTGGTTTAGATTTTGACATCACATTAATACTCCAACTCTAATGTACAATTATACATGGTGATATAGGGTAAGGTTTATGTCAGCAGAAATCAGACATGCACCTAATAACACAGACATAAAGGTTTAGACATAATAATAATAAATATTTTAAAAATATGATCGACAGACTATTTGTTCTGAAGTTCAGGGATAGGTAAACCTCTCTCATTTTCACTTAAACCTGAGATTTGCTTCTTACTGGCTCATGGTAAAGTATAAGGACAACAAAACCAGTATTCATTATTTATTAAAGCTTAAAACCAAAGTTCCATAAAAACAAACTCTTATTACACTATTTAAAATCCTACTAGAGAAAAATTCTACAGTTTTTGAACAATTATATATTTCAGCACATAGTGATTTTAAATGTACAAAAATAAAGAAGAAATAAAACCCAGAATCAAGAATATTAGTAGTTAATAGAAATTGATTTCAGACAAATTATTTTTGGAATTAGCAGAGAGTGCAACTTCAGAACCTACATTGATTTCTAAGTTTTTATAGGTAAAATGTAAGTTGATGATTGTAAAGACATATAATTTCAGAATACAGACAACCAAGGAGAATTAAGAGCAGGAAATTGGAGCAAGAGAAAATATATAATGAAATTTGTGTGCAGGTTTTCAAAAAATAAACTATTGCTATTTAATTAGATATTGCCTTTGTTAGTTACAGATTATTCTTTTTTAATTTTTTAATTAAAAATTATTTATTATTTTCATTTATTATATGTGCATGAGTGTAGTGGTTGTATGGATGTAAGCACATCCATGTTGCATGATGACCACAGAGGTCAGAAGAGGGTTTCGGATTCCTTGGAACTGGAGTTGCAGATGGTTGTTAGCTGCCCTGTTGGTGCTGGAAATTGAACCTGGATCCTCTGCAAAGAAGCTTATGCTCTTAACCACTGAGCCATCTTCTCTCTCCCCAGACAGCAATTCTTAACACCATAAAGAACTAACATTAACTTTTATGCACCAAAAGTATTTTATGATGGATATCAAAAACTGAAACATAATCACCTTTTTATTTGCTAAAGTGATATTTTTCTTATCATTGTTACATACCATTTTCAAATGTGAGTTGTATAATGGTATTCGGATGTTAGTGTATTATAAGCTCACAGGTTATTATACCTCAAGGTATTTCAAGAAAAAGCTCCATGATCTGTATAGAGCATTCATAGTTGAATATAATTTTAGTAAACTTTGAGAAATTGCTCAGTGGTTAGTAACACATATTTTTCTTGCAGGCTATCATACTATAGTTCTCAGGACCCATGCCACATGGGTAATAAGAACCTATAAGTCCTCTGCAAAAACAGCTAGTGCTCTTAATCATAAAGACCTGGAGAGCTAAGGTTTGAAAACAATTTATACAAAAGTTTAGGGATTCCTTTTCTGTGGCTCTTCGCTTTCTGTGATGTTACTTTCAATCTCTAGATACTTTGGGGTCCCTGATGTTTTATTCTTAATATCTAGATCCAACAAAATTGTTGTCTTAACTTTTAGCTCAGTTTCTTATCTTTAAGGCAAACCAGCAACTATATTAACGAAAAAGTGAAAAAAAAAATCACTTCATCCCACACTTAGTTATGTGAATCCTACTCACTCACTCGTTTCTTTATGAAAAATATCTTAAGGGAAGTCAAAATCAACAATATAAGATGAAGTTTCTAATTTTTTCAAAATTACAATAAATATTATGACATAGAACTTCATCCATTTAACAGAAAATTAAAAACTCTTACTAACTTCCCATACCGAATTTTCATAATTGACTTCAGGCAACTTAAAAAGATGTTCTATTATCACATATTTACATAGAGGGAAACCAAATTTGTACAGATACCTGAATATTGTGAGATTGTAGTGAGGTCCTTACATGGTTCTATTAGGTTCATAACAAGTCATTCCTTTGCAGGTTTCCTGGTTCAGTCTTTTCAGAGGATAAAAAGGTAGTTAAATCTACTAAGATGACTGATAATTCATATGAGTGGTAATAATTCCCGAGTTTACTCAGGGAATATTGAATTTTTCTTCCTGCCTATGGCTTTCATAAAATTTTCAGCTAAAACCACATTGTCCAAAAAAGACCCGTGGGTATCTTTGCTCCAGAGTCTTTCTGAAATGTATCTCAGCTTGTTTGCTCTTGGTGGCATTGCAATCACTCTATGTGTCCTGGTTGTGTACATTTGGGTTTTAGTACAAACTAAATGACTTTATGCTGTACTCTAACCAAGAGCTAACTGAATAGACTTGACACTTGCTAGCATAATAACTCAATCTTGCATTGCTATGCTGTTCTCTATGTTCAAAGAATCTTTTGTTCTGCTTCTTGACACTACTTAAACTACTGCATTTATAATAGCTGTCTCCAAAAAAGCAAAATGAGGCATTAGTAAGAAGGATGTAACCCCCCCAAAAAAAGAAAAAAAAAAAAAAAGAGAAGGATGTAATCATTTTTTTCAAATAGGTCAGTACAATCAACTGGTATGAAACTTTTGGATCACTAAAAACACACTTTCATTCTATAGGGAACTCATATGATTTTTTTTATGTCATTGCCTAAATGCTTTCCTATATTATCCAAGTATCCATATTACATTGATTTTGACATATGGATATCGTCCTTTCTTGAAAAATGTGTGCAAAAATATATTGCTTGTTCAGGGTATATATGCACCTTATGAATGGATTTAATTGATACACACATGCACACACACACAAACACACACCTACACATATATATAGAAAAGATAAAATGATCTTACTTCCCAACTCTTTAATAAGTTATTTGTATATGTCTTCAATTCTTATGACTAAAAAAATATGATGCCTTTTAACATATAAAACAAATGTTTCCTGGTTTCAAAATTATCTGAAAAAATTGACATGAATGATACATAAAATAAATGACAATCAAAATCTGGAGAAGAAAATACAAGGCAGACAATTTGACCCACTTACCTCTAACTTAGAATGGTAAAAAATAACTTTATATAGCTAGAATATTTCAAAATCAGACACTGCTGTTAACTATTTAAAGTTTGAATACCATGTTCAGTATTTAAATAGTCATATTTATAATAGTTTCACAACTAATGTACAGAATTATTTTAATTTTAATAGTAGGAATTCATAGATACTGTTTTCTGAAGGAGTAAAACAAAACTGCTATCTATCTATAGAGTTAATTTTTTTTATTTCTTCAACAAAGTGAAAATTTTAAGATAAGTTTATCTTTATTTAACTTGAACATTCTCTATAAGGTATCATCCATATCCATTTGCTCCTATTATTTTAACCAATCAGCTAACATTATATTTGCAAGAGTTGAAATCAACCAATGATCCTTTTGTAAATTCTGATCTTGTGTATTGTTATTATTGTATAATAACAATAGGTAAAGTAAATCTTCAAAATGCTTATTCTATGTCAGAAGGAGAGAAGTGGTACCTTAAAGAATGATCTATTATAACCACAGATTAAAACATCTCTTAGCTTTCACTGGAGAAGCTTCCTCATAAAGATGGCAATTAACCCAGGGACACACTGGGCAAAATGCAGAGTATCAGAGTCTTCAGAGTACCTATTTCTGCATAGGACACCTGTATCTAACTTCTCCCTTACAAGGCCCAGGGATCATTACAGCACAGAAGACAGAAAGACAATAATAACCAAAAGTGGTCAGCAATGACAAGGAAACAATTTTCTAGACAGCTGGGTAGTTACTCTTACAAACTCAATGATGTCAGTGTGCACAATACGCATCTAAGCTTAAGAAAATATCCCAACATAAAATAGAAGAAGTGAATAAGAAACCCCAATCCTAGCTAAGAAACTATGGGCAACCAATAACTACCGAGATGGGGGCAGTCAGTCTTACTAAAATTGTGCTAGGTTTGGCAGGCTTCACTAGAGAGAAGAAGCATATGGAAAAGCACATGGACAAAAATTGGACTCTGCAGGTTGAGAGAGAGGAAGTGGAAAGAAATCAAGCAGGCTTTAGTAAGAGGGGTGAAAATAGGGGAGGTAGTTCCCATATCATGAAATATATATGAAATTTGTAAAATATCAATGAACAAAAGATGTTGACCAAACCTGTTGGGGCATGAAATGGTCAGATGAGTCTCACTAGGTAAGTTTATTTAAAAAAAATGTTACAAATTTGAGAACAATTTAGTCAGAAACATGCCAGAAGGAAAAAAAGATCTAGAGATAAGAGAGAGACAATGTTGGGGTATGACTCTAAAGGTCTTTAGCTACTGGAAGAAGAGCTTGAATAAAGCATGTGAGCCAGAGAAAAACTGACATAGTCACTCTGCAGAAAACAAAAGCAACTCCATTAGTATATCCAAGGACCTTACTCTGTTTTGTGTATTAAATGTGGACGAATGAGAAATATGCAAAGAAATAGCTTAACAACCTTGCAGACATCTTATAACCAAAGCTTCTTTGGATTTTAAAATATTAATCTGGGGCTGGAGAGATAGACTAGTGGTCAAAAGCGCCGACTGCTCTTGCAGAGGACACGGGTTCGATCCCTAGCACCGACATGGTGGCTGAGAACCATCTGTAACTTCAATTCCAGGAGAACTCCAGTTCCAGGGGAATCCGACGCCCTCTTCTGACCTCCACGGCATTGCACGACACGGGTGCACAAACCTGCATGCAGACAGTACATTCATACACATAGAAAATAAATAAAATTTCTTTAAAAAATAAAAAAATAAGATTAATCTTACATTTTCCTTATTAATGGATACATTCAGAAGCTTATTTCTCATGAAATAATACTGTCATATACTTTGAAATTATAAATTAGATGCTCTGGATAAGAAATCTGGAACTGAAACAAATAAAACAAATAATCAATGAAATTTAATTTAAAATTTGTTAAGAAAATAAACTTTGAATGGTAATTCCATGAATTAAATGCTGGTAATACTTAAAACACATTCTCTTTTATGATGCTGTCTCTTTCTGGTAGATACTATTTAGAGGAATTAACTGTGATTCTTGCTTCTTCAGTCTGGTGCTTTTATGTTTTCACTTCATTAGGAATATATACTGAATGAAACCATTTTAACTAGTTTTGAAATATAACCAATCTTTCCCAAAGCTTAGCAGTTATGGTGTCTTTCTGCTAGTAAGATCCTGGATATCAAATTCTAGAAATGCTTTTTAGTCTATTCATGTCGAACAGATTCATTATATCCGCTCACACTCATATTTTTAATTTCAGCACTCTGGAGGCAGAAACGTATGGAACTCTATGAAATCCAGGTCAGCCTGGTCTGCATAAGGAGTTCCAGGCCAGTTGGAGCTGTTAGGAACACCCTGTCTCAATACAAAAAATAAATGACTAAGTAAATAATTGAATAAATAAACAATCTTTAAAATAAGAATCATGTGATTTAAAGTCCTGTGACTTTTATAACTACATGTAATAAAATAAATTTGGATATGAAATTCTGTACATTGGTGAAAATCAAGCACAGTATATCATGTAGGATTTGAATATCTCAAAAACGATGAAAATTATGGCTATTGGCTATGTGCAAATATATGTGGATGCTTCAATAATGCAAACATTCATTATGATATGCACAGTTACATGAAGTAAAATTAGTTCTATTATAACAACACTGGGGAGGCTAAGACTCTGACCTCACTCTGCTGCCAGCCAAAGCTAAGTAAGTTTCAGGTTAGTGAGAAACACTGTCTCAAATTAAAAATAAGTACATAAAGACATGCAACACACTGCACAAGATCAGCTTGTTCCCCACTGGGTGAGCAGAATTCACCCAGGCCCTGCAGAAGACAAACCTGCAAAAGACTAGCCTAGGGAAGTGGTGGTGCAGAGGATCTAGCTATGCAGCCAATGTTGATGCACCAGAACCCAGTGTTAGGTGTAAGCTGGACATGGTGGGTTAGTGTAATTAGTATGCATTACATAGATGTACAAAACTGTCAAAGAACAAATTTAATTAATGCTTGCTGAATTCTCATCCTAATTGCATTGAAACTCTTGATCATTTGGTGGACATTTGACACACCTAATCTTTTGAGTCTTTTGCTGCAACAATATAATATATATTACTTATTAAGATCTCAGTTCTTTAAGTCACATGCTCAAATTATTAGCAAACACATTTTACACTTATTTACATTTATCATAAAATTACTCATTATCTGTTCAGCAGTTGTGAACAGTAATTATTTTCATAAAATATTTTATTGATGTTTTCTGTATTTCATACATCATTTCTCAGTCCACATTAGACACATATCCCCCATACCATCCTGGTTCACACATTCTGCCATACATGTTTTGTATCTTTTTTCTCAGCCATTTTAAAGTTTTTCTCTGCAGAGGTTATTGTTTCTGCAGAAGCTAACTGTTTCAGTCAGTTATCTGATCCAGTCCTTTTGTTGTTTTTGTTCCCCCATTTGCATTGCTCCAAAATAGGCTATATATATGTCACATATATACCAATATTATGAACTCTGAAAATAAACTGTATGTTAATTCCAAAATATGTTAAGGAGCCCACATTTTCCCTTTAGTTTTTATATTACTCTAAAATATGAATACATACCCTCTATCCATATACCACAATTACAAAGTTTGAAAAAAAGTAAGTTAATTCTAGAGCCCACTAAGGCATTCATATTATAACAGCACAGTTGCTTTCAGATAAAAAGAAATATAACATTAACATTGCTCAACTTGCTTTTCAACTATGGATCTGGTGCTAGTGTCCACAAATGAGGGATACCATTTGTCATTTGTTTTTCTGGGACTGTGTTACTTCACTTAGCATAATGGCTTCTAGTTCCATCCGTTTACCTGCAAAGTTCATGATGTCATCTTTCTCTACTGCTGCATAGAATTCCATTGTACAGATGTACCACATTTTCTCTATCCACTCGTCAGTTGAGGGACACTTGAGTTGCTTCCAGGTCTTAGCTATTCTGAAGAGAGTTGGAATAAACATAGATTCACATGTATCTCTGTGATAAGATGAATCCTGTGAGTATATACCCAGGAGTGGTATGACTGGGTCAGGTGGTAGGCTTATTTTAAGTTTCTTAAGATTTCTCCACACTGCTATCCATAGGGGTTGTATGAGGTTACATTCCCACCAACAGTGGATTAGTGTCCCTCCTTCCCCACAACCTCTTCAGCATTTGGTAGCCTTTGTTTCCTGGACCATAGCTAGTCTTACCCGAGTAAAATGGATTTTTTAGGTGGTTTTAATTTTCATTTTCTTAATTATTAGTGATGATGAACACTTTTTAAGATGTTTCTCAGTCATCTTTATGATGAAGAAGTCATTTGTGACGTCTCTGTTCAGCTCTATAGTCCATCTTTTGAGTGGGTCATTTCTTCTTCCTCTGTTTTTGAGTACTTTATATACTCTGGATGTTAATGCTCTATTAGATGTATCACTGGTATTTTCCTCCTACTCTGTGGATTTTCTCTTCACTTCTTTGTTTCTTTCCCTATACAGAAGCACTTGTGTTTAGTAATGTCCCATTTGTAAATTGTTGAGTAATTTTTAATTTTTTAGTAGCTGCTGTCTGATTTTGAAAGTCTTTTCCTGGGGCTGGAGAGATGGCCTAGCGGTTAAGAGTGCTGACTGCTTTTGCGGAGGACCCGAGTTCAATCCCCAACACCCACATGGCGGCTGAGAACCGTCTGTAACTCTAATTCCAGGAGAACTCCAGTTCCAGGGGAATCCGAGACCCTCTTCTGACCTCCGAGGCATTGCACGACATGGGTGCCCAAACCTACATGCAGACAGTACATTCATACACATACAAAAATAAATAAAATTAAAAAAAAAAAGTCTTTTCCTATGCCTATGTCTGGTAGGTTGCTACCAATGTTTTCTATCATTTTCTGAGTTTAGGGTTTCACTTTCAGGTCTTTGATCTATTTGGAGTTGATTTTTGTACAGGGTGAAAGGTAGGGGTTTAGTTTTACTCTGCTACAAGTTGTGATCGAGTATGGCCAACACCATTTGCTGAAGATGCTCTTTCTTCCATTGAGTCTTTTTGGTCCCTTTGTTGAATACGAGGTGGGTAAAGTTGAATGTGCTCAGGTTCAGATCCTCAATTTTGTTCCATTGATCTATGAGTCTGTTTATGTGTCAATACCCGGCTGTTTATATGACAATAGTCCTATAATAAAGTTTGTAGTCTGGTATGGAAATCCCCCCTGTGCTGCTTTTTTTGGCTCAGGGTGACTTTGGGTATCCAGGGTCTTTTGTTTCTCCATATGATCTTTAGGGCATTTTTTTTCTAGGTTTGTGAAGAGGTTCATGGGGATTTTAATTGGGATTGCATTGAATATGTATATTACTTTTGGCAAGATGGTCATTTTTACTATACTGATTCTTCCAATCCATGAGCATGGAAAGTTCTTCCATCTTCTAGTATCTTCCTCAATTTCCTTGAGGCATTTAAAATTTTTGTTGTAAAGTTTTTCAGGTGTTTGGTAAGTTTTGTTCCTAGATAATTTATTTATTATTTTTTGAAAGCTATTGTGAGTGGGATAGTCTCCTTGTATTCCTTCTCCAATTGCTTGTTCTTGGCATGAAGAAAGGCCACTGAATTTTCTAAATTAAATTTGTGTTCTGCCACTTTTCTGAACCTATTCATGGTTTCTATTTTTCCTGGGAGATTTTTTGGAATCTCTTAGGTAAATTATCATGTGATCAGCAAAAAAGGATAGTTTGACCTCCCCTTTTCCAATTAGTACTCTTCTAATTTCCTTTTCTTGTCTTATTGCTCTCATGATCATTTCCAGCACTATATGGAAAAGGAATGAGGATAAGCAGCAGCCTTGCAGATTTCCTGGCTTTAAGGGGAACACTTCTAATTTTTCCCCATTGAAACCTTCTCTGGTCTAGCCAAAGGGGTTTAGGTCACAACCAAGGAGTGGTGGGTGAGAGATGCAGAGTCAACACACAGACACCAGGAGTTGGGTGAAAGCAGGCAGATTGAGAGCTGCTGCAGACTGGTTTATTTAGGAGAGGGTAGGGGTATATATGTGGCCCTTAGGACTCATCTGTTGCCATGGCTAGCTTTCTGGCCTCCCTCTGCTTCCAAAGGACTGGGATTTAAAGCTTGTGCCACCACATCCAGAGTTAGTTTAATCCCAAGGACTGGGATAAAAGGCGTTTACCACTGTGCTGGCCTGGAATTCACAGAGATCTGCCTGCCTCCCAAATGCTAGGATCAAAGGTGTGTGAACAGGTTAAGCCTGTTCAGCAGGCCTGGCATTAAGCACTCTACATTTCCACCGTTTTTTATTTTTTTTATTTTTTATTTTTCATGAGTTCTATTCACCCAGTTCTCTGAGACCAACTCTTAAAGAGAGTGACAGAGAGGGAGCCTGAGTGCATAGCTCAGATTTTGTTGGCCCCAACTCTAACATTCCAACATTTGACTGTGCCTGTCTTAGGTTGTCGTGGTCAGCAGGATCTTACCCATCACTGACTAACCAGCTACCAAGGGAGAGGCTAGGAAGAGTTTGTCTGGGTGGGAATAGAGGCATGGGTATTTACCCCCAATAGTCATGAATGGCAGAAAGTCAAATGAAAAGTACATCATCAGGAGGGGCTTGAAAAGAGTCTCTGTTGATGACAGCAGTCAGGACCTGGGCCATGGTCTTATTCACTCATCATTGGCTGCGAGTAAAGTGTATTGAAGGCATGGTAGGATTAAAGGTGTGGCACACCACACCTTTCTGGGGAACTTCTAGAAGTGACCAGACCAGCAGGACAGCAATTCAAACCCAGGGGAGTGTGTTTGCTTCCTATGAGGAGGAAGGAGGTGGAGGTAACAGATAGGAAATCACTGCAGAAACACAATAAAGCCCATTAATTATCCCAGGATGTCCTTTTCCACCCCTAGAGGCAAGAAACTGGGCTGCCCCAGGCCATTCTGGTATCAGTTCTCCCCCCTAACCAGACCAATATATGCACATGACTCTGTCTCCTGAGTGCTGGGAGAGATTTCTGATTAACATAAGTAAAACTTAAAAATGGTTATCTAAGCACACATAATTTTGCAGTAAAATAATTAAAATAGACCTGTCATGTGTTTTTTTTTTTTTTTTTTTTTTTTTATTCTACTGTCTAGGTCTTTAATTGAGCATTTGTGAATGAACAAGTATTTCTTTTGTAGAATAATAGATACTTAAGGATATTTTTAGGGTGCCCAAGTTATACCATTAAAATATTTGTATGTCTGTTCCGGCATGCCTGAATAAGATCTCACTAAATATGAGAGCTTAAGGCACTTACACCCTCCAAGTAGGTTCCTACCCATAAGCTGAACTGAGGTTCCACAGTTTTAAAGACACTGGAATACACATAAGTCATCTGGAAAATAGAATCCTTTAAACAGTCAAGTCAGAGGCTAACTCCTATAAACAATGACCATCTTTTGTGTACAGTATCCAAATTTTAGGCATTTAAATGCATTTTTACATATCCTTATTTTAAAGGTTGCATGTGCATATCTAGTCTGGCATGCCAAAATGAATGATTCTGTGCACATAAAGTTTGGAAACTATAAGTGGCCACTTTGTTTGACAGAACCAACATTAGACAATTTCAGTGACTGAACTACAAACACACACAAAAACTTGGACTCATGACAAGCATGACACACAGAAGAACAGTTATCATAAACGCAAAACATAATTACCACCTTTAAATCTGGAAAAGGTTGGATCCCCTTCTTCTCCTGTAGCCATGACTGCCACGGGGTCAAGTGTCTGTGTCCAAACAGGGTCAAAAGTTTCTTGTTGGCAACCATAGTGGCTTCCCAGAGGATTCTGGAAAGATACAAACAAAGCCTCTGCCTTGTATTAATAGGGGATTGGGGCCCCTCCACTGTGAGAACAAAGGGTCCCTCCATCTGATGAGAGGGAGAAGGGTGGACCAGGGAAGAGATCCTCAATTCCTATAGGCTGGTGAAATTCCATGCTGCTTGAATGTAAGGAAGTTGTATTAGTCTCTTTTCTGGTGCATGTGATAAAGCACCATGACCAAGGAACTTATAAAAGGAAGAGTTTATTTGAGCCTATGATTGATGGTTCCAGGGAATTAGAGTCTATTGTGGTAGGAGGCATGGCTGCTGGAGCAGCACGCCGAGGGTCGCATCTCGCAAAGAGCACAGGAAGCAGAGAGCAACTGTAGACCACGAGGCTTGTTAAAACTCACTAAGCCTGCCCCCAGTGACATAATTCCTCCAGCACAACCACACACCCCAAGACCTCCAAAAACAGTGCCACCAACTGGAGACAAATGTCTGAATACTTACAGCCTATGGGGGACACTCATTCAAACCACCACATTCCACTCCCTGGCCCCTATAGGCTCCTAACCATATAAAATGCAAAATGCATTTAGTCCAACCTTAAAAGTCCCCACAGTCTTTACCAGTCTCAATGACATTCAAAAGTCGACAGTCCAAAGTCTCCTCTGAGACTCAGGCCAATCTCTTAACTGTAAGCTCCTGTAAAATCAAAAGACAAATTACACACTCCCAACATAGAGTGGAACCCAATACACATTCCCATCACAAAAGGGAGGAATAGAGGCATAGTGAGGAAATACTGGACCAAAACAAGACCAAAAACCAGCAGGGCAAACGACAAGTCCAGTAGCTCCAAATGTGAACCCTGGGACCTGATTTCCAAAGGGACCAGATGGCTCAGCTCTTCCAGCTTTGCTTGCAACACACATCTCTTTCCTAGGCCAGTACCACTCCCTGTATGTAGCTCTCCTTGGCAAATATCTCACAGGTCTGGCATCTCGAATGTCTTCTTGGGGTCTCCACTGCCAACCAGTCTTCACATTCACAGCTTCATGCAATGGCCTATCAGGGCCTACTTTATGCAGGGACACACCTGCTGTGCTCTGCCTGACCTTGGCAGCTCTCTGAAACCGTGGAGGAAGAACTGATGACCCCTTCACTCTTGCAAATTTCATGCCTCTAAAGCCAGCACCACGTGAATGAAATTGCCGA
>VZQC01003400.1:659589-690145 GCA_009823505.1 Rhizomys pruinosus
CCAAAATCAACACCAGCCCTTATGAGCACAAAATAAGGCAACCAAAACAATAACACAAGCTACAAGAACAATCAAACAGGCTTCCAAAACCTCCAGATTATCAGGCAAAAGCATGCCTCTCAGAACTAACCTTTCCTGAGCGCAGTTCTGAATCCTCTTCAAAAATGAAGGGTCCTCTCGGCGCCAGCGATGTCTGGTTCCCAGGCCCGGGTCTTCGGCACCACTTGTCATGCGCAGCAGTCTCGCTGGCAAGAACTTTACGCGGACAACAGGATTCTTCTGCAGCAGTATTTATTGTGTACACAGCTCTCTTGTGAGAAGGACCCCGAAATGAGGAAGAGGCACTGCCTATATAGCAGTCTAGAGGGTTTGAGTATGCTCTGGAATGATGCACTGTCCAATGCCTCATTAGAATATCCAATGTATGGGCTTATAGCACAATAGGGGCCAAAGCCTCATTAGAATATTAGGTGAATGGGCTCAAAGTCATGCGCAGTTCCTGTCCTAACGCGGAAGAGGTGGCTACATGCGGAAAAGGTGGCTAGTTGTTGTTCTCTAGCCTCCTGAGGAAGTCGGCGCTATCTTTAGGGTGCGGTGCATGGTCACAGTAACAATGCTGTGACAGGCTGCCAACACATAATACATCTCAACCAGACACTACCAGTCCTATAGAAGATCCCTATAATGAGATCTCACTGGAAGGAACCCAGGACAGGAATGTTAGATGAACAGTCATAGACATAATCAAAGAAATCAAAGAATATAAAGAACGAATCAGAGAACTAAAGGGTGAGAATGAAAACCTCAGGAATGAACTAGAGGGAAAGAATGACAAACTCAGAAAGAAACTAGAAAGAATGATAATCTCCAGAAAGAAGTAGAAACACTGAAAAGATCCAATGCTGAAATGAAACAGACCAGCGAAATGAAACAAGCAGCTTCAAGAAGTGAATGACAAGCTCGAAAAAGAAGCAGAAATCCTAAAGAAATCACAAGATGAAATGCAAAGGGAAATTGAACACTCATCCAATCAACAGAAAAAGGTGGGAGAAAGCTGGAGAAGCAGATTGACAAGCCTGGAAGACAGGAAGGAAAAACTAGAAAGCTTGAATAAAGATTACAAAAAATTAAAAAAAAAAGAAGAGTGGAACAATCAAGAAATGTAGGACACTATGAAAAGAGCAAACTGGATCATAGGGATAAAGGAAGGAGAAGAATCCCAAGACAACAGTATTCATCAGATCTTCAACAGAATAATAGAACAATATTTCCAAAAACCGAAAAGTGACAAACCCATACAAATAAAAGAGGCATGTAGAACTTCAAATAGACAAGATCAGAAAAGAAATTTCCCATACCATTTCACAGTTAAAACATTAGATACCCAAAACAAGTCAAGATACTGAACGGCACATGAGAAAAAAAAATGTTATATATAAAGGAAAACCAATCAGAATTACAGTTCACTTTTCAGGGCAAACTATGAAAGCCAGAAGAATGTGGACTAATATATTCCCAGTACTAAATGACTATAGATGTCAACCCAGGTTACTATACCCAGCAAAAATCTCAATGGTTGAATGAGAAGGAAATATCTTTCATGAAATAAACAAGATGGAAGAATGCATTCCAAAAAAACCAACCCTTCAGAAAATACTCAAAGCAATTCAAAGGACAGAGGAAAGGAACATCTATCCTTGAGCAGCTAGAGAGAGAAATTAATAAAAGTATAACTGGGCTGGAGAAATGGCCTAGCGGTTAAGAGCGCCGACCGCTCTTACAGAGGACCCGGGTTCGATCCCCAGCAACCACATGGCGGCCGAGAACCGTCTGAAACTCCAATTCCAGGAGAACTCCAGTTCCAGGGGAAACCGACGCCCTCTTCTGACCTCCGCGGCATTGCACGACACGGGTGCACAAACTTGCATGCAGGCAGTACATTCATACACATACAGAAATAAATAAAATTAATTAAAAAAAATAAAAAAATAAAAGTATAACTGTGAACATACAAACCTAGACCAATAATCCAAACAGAAAATAAGGTGAAAGGAACAAACACACATCTCACAACAAAAATTTTAAACTCCTGAAGAAGGAGATTGAGGAGAACATCAGAAGATGGAAAGAACTCCTATTCTTATGGATTGGAAAAGGTAATATAGTAAAAATTTTCTTTCTACCCAAATTAATATACAGATTCAATGTGTTCCCATTTAAAATACCCAAGAGTTTCTTCACAGATTTGGAAAAAAAAAAAAAAAAAAAAAAAAAAAAAAAAAAAAAAAACAAGCTTAAATTCATATGGAAAAACAAAAGACCCCAATCAGCCAAAGCAACCCTGAGTGAAAAGAGCAATTCAGGGGGGATCCCTATACCAGACTTTAAAGTATATTACAGGGCTATAGTCATAAAAACAGCTTGGTCATCGCACAAACACAGACCTGTAGACCAATGGAAGAAAATTGAAGGTCCAGACTTGAGCTCATACATTTTCAGCCACCTCATATTAGGCAAAAGCCCCAAGAAGACACAATGGAAAAAAGATAGCATCTTTACCAAATGGTGTTGTGAAACTGGATCACCACTTGTAGAAGAATAAAATTAAAACTCTACCTCTCACCCTATACAAAAATCAACTCCAAATGGATCAAAGACCTCAACATGAAACCTGAAATTCCAAAGGTGATAGAAGAAAACTTTGGCAGCAACCTAGAATACATAGATAGGCATAGGGAAATTCTTTCTAAATCAAACAGCAGCTACACAGGAAATAAGGTTCACAATTGACAAGTGGGAACTCATTAAACTCAAAAGCTTATGTACAGAGAAAGAAAAATCAAGGAAATGAAGAGAAAACCCACAGTGTGGGAGGAAACCTTCACTGCTGATACATCTGACAGAGCATTAACTTCCAGAAGATATAAACTATTCAAAAAACAAAGTAAAAAAAAAATGACTCACTTAAAAGATGGAGTAAAGTTCTGAAAGAAGTCTTCACCAGTGAGGAGGTAAAGATTGCTTATAAACAGATTAAAACATTTTCAACACCATTAATAATTAAGGAAATTCAATTGGAAACCACTGTAAGATATCATCTCACTCCAAAACCTGGCTAGGATCAAGAAGACAAATGATACCAAATGCTGAAGAAGATGTGGGGAAAGGAAAAAAATACTCATCTACTACTTGTAATGTAAACTGGTACAACCACGATGGAAAGCAGGGTGGAGAAACATTGAAAGACTCAAAATGAGCCTACCACCTGACCCAGTCATACCACTCCTGGGTATATACCCACAAGACTCATCCTACATCAGTGATACATGCACAGCCATGTTCATTGCAGCTCTCTTCACAATAGCAAAGAGATGGAAGCAACCTAATTGTCCCTCAAGCAACAAGTGGATAGAGATAATGTGGTATATTTACACAATGGAGTTCTATGCAGCGGTAAAGAAAGATGACATCACGACCTTTGCAGGAAAATGTATGGAACTAGAAGATATTATGCTAAGTGAAGTAACACAGTCCTAGAAAAACAAATGAATGATTTTCCACATTTGTGGATCAACTACGTATTTGCAAGGCAAACTGAGTAACAATAATGTTATATTTCTCTTTATCTAAAAGCAACTGTGCTCTTAGAATATTAATCCCCTAATGGGCTCTAGAATTAATGTACTTTTTTTCTTTACATTCAAAATGTGTACTCTTTTTTTTAATTAATTTATTTATTTTCACAATGTTTATTGATAGATTCAAGTACATAGAATCAGGGCATGAACATGATTTGATAGATTGAGTAGACTTAATTTCAATACTATAATAAGGGAACAATTCAAATTCTCACCATTTGTTTTACACTCTCAAAAACCACCTCAAGGGCATTAATGATCTCTCAAATCTGATCAGTTTTGTGCAAGTAAACCATGTTTCTTTTTTAAAAAGTCTTGTGCACTTGCCCGGGCTCAAGGATATTGAAATGTAGCACATAAAGCCCATTACTAGAGGTAGAAATACAGCAATATAATATTAGAGCAACAATCATCAATTACAGTTAAGGTTTTTCTGTAACAACCAAATGGATAATCTAATATTGCAACAAATCAAGTATTACTGAGCAAAGTGCATTTCTACAATATTCAGTGTTGCTATTCAGTTTTCTAACTTTAAACAACCTATGATAACTGGCAGCAAAGAAGGTCCTTGCAATAGACTGCCTGTACTTGAGAACCTATGATGTAATTATTGCATGCTGCTAATATACTATCTAAACATTAAAGATATTCCTAAAATATTTGATGGTAGACTATGATTAAGACATTACACTACAAAAATGCCTTATGTAGAAGGAAACCCTTACTAATGTGCTTTTGCTTTACATATTGTGCCCCCAAATGAAGTCTAGTAAGCACACATCTTTTCTTGATCCCCCTGCATTGGCCTCCACGATACTGCCGAAGTAATCCAACAATGGCAGTGCACATTCTGAGGAGGCTGAATTTCCATTAGCTGCTTAGTTCACAAGCTGAGTATCTCAGCAATCCTCAGTCCACATTGGAAGAATAAAAAGTAAAAAAAAATATAAATTCTGTATCTCATGTCTTTGAGGAGTGCCAAAAACAGTGGCATCTACAAAGCATTTTCATCTGCCTATAAGAATTGTAGACAGGCCAAACAACGGTGCTCTCTTCTTTTTTTCTCTTTGTCTTTTTACTAAGATCTCAAGTTTTGTGTCAGCATTACAGTTTCTCAGGTCATACTTTCCTTATGGATGCTTAAGGCAATACAAATAGTTTAGATTAACCAATGTTTTGTTTTATTGAGGACAGTTGAGGTTCTGGTCGTCAGGGGTCTCTCAGGGTTTTTTTGGGGGGAGGGGTGTGGAAGCCCCTTTCTTCTTTCAGCTCTTCATCCACCAGTTCCATCCACGTGAGGACAAAATCAGGTCTTTCTAGACCAGGCTTCCTTTTCTGAAGGATGAGCAGACGTTCCTCTTTATAGATTAGTCATTGGCTGAAGTCCCATTAGTGGCTCTGCAAGACCTCCCCGAACAGGAAGAATGGTGACCCAGGTCTGCAGGATTTTTCAAGAGATGCCCCCATGTATAATCCCCTAAGACTTGGTTGACCTCTGAGGGCAAGGAACAAAGTTGTCCCCCGGTCGTTCGGCCAAATTGGTAGGGACTTCAGATATGGTCATTAAGACCCAGAAAGGCTAAGTTGCACCACCCTGTTACATTGCACCTATATTAACATTGTATCCCTTGGAAACAAACTGTATGTTATTTCCATAGCATATTTCTTGATTCACATCTTTCCATTTTAATCTCATCTTACTCTAAAATATGCACACATGTCCTCCATCATGTATTAAAAGTTCAAGGTCTGAAAATATGTGTTAGGTCAGCTCTATAACCTGTGTAGGGATTCCCATTACAAGAGCACAGTTGTCTTTAGATCATGAAGAATATAATATTAACATTGCTCATGTTGTCTTACAACTAGGTACTTGGTACTAGCATCCATAGTTGAGGGATACCATTCGTCTTTTGTTTTTCTGGGGCTGTGTTACTTCACTTAGCATAAAATCTTCTAGTTCCATCTATTTACCTGCAAATTTCATGATGTCATCTTTCTTTACCTCCACAGTACTCTATTGTGTAGATGTACCACATTTTCTGTATCAACTCATCTGTTGTGGGTCATCTGGGTTGGTTCCAGCTCTTCACTATTGTGAAGAGAGCTGCAATAAACATGGCGGTACATGTATCTCTGCTGTAGGAAAAGTCTGATGGATATATACCCAGAAGTGGTATGGCTGGGTCAAGTGGTAGGCTCATTTTGAGTCTTTTAAGGGTCCTCCATACTGATTTTCATAGCTGTTGTACAAATTTGCATTCTCACCATCAGTGGATGAATGTTCCCCTTTCCAGACACCCTCTCAAGCATTTGGTATCATTTGTTTCCTTGATCCTAGCCAGACTGATCAGGGTGAGATGATATCTTAAAGTGGTTTAGTTT
Source organism: Rhizomys pruinosus (assembly GCA_009823505.1). Lineage (NCBI taxonomy): Eukaryota > Metazoa > Chordata > Mammalia > Rodentia > Spalacidae > Rhizomys > Rhizomys pruinosus. Next base: position 665,616 of record VZQC01003400.1, read on the forward strand.
GCATTTCCTTAAATATTAGCAATATCGAACACTTTTTAATATGTTTCTCGGCCATCGCCATTTCCTAGCTTGTGAATTCTCTGCTCAGCTCTTTACTTCATCTTTTGAGTGAGTTATTTGTTTTCTTAATCTTTTGTTTTTGGAGTAGTTTATATATTCTGGAAGTTAATGCTCTGTCAGATGAATCAGCAGTGAAGGTTTCCTCCCACTCTGTGGGTTTTCTCTTCACTTCCCTTATTGTTTCTTTTGCTGTAAAATCTTTTGAGTTTAATAAGGTCCCACTTGATAATTGTTGACCTTATTTTCTGTGCAGCTCCTGTCTGAATTAGAAAGTCCCTTCCTACACCTGTCTTGTAAGTTGCTGCCATCGTTTTCATCTAACACCTTCAGGGTTTTGGGTTTCAAATCGAGGTCTTTGATGCACTTGGAGTTGATATTTGTGCAGGGAGAGAAGTTGGGTTTAATTTTATTTTTCTACAAGTGGTGATCCAGTTTTGACAGCACCATTTGCTGAAGATGCTGTCTTTCCTCCATTGAGGCTTTTTGCTCCCCTTGTCAAATATAAGGTGGCTGAAATTTTATGTGCTCAAATTTGTGTCTTCAGTTTTGTTCCATTGGTCAACAGGTCTGTTTTCCTGCCAGTACCAGGCTGTCTTTATGACTATAGCCCTGTAGTATAGTTTGATGTCTGATATAGACATTCCCCCTGTATTGCTGTTTTTACACAGGGTTGCTTTGGCTATTCAGGGTCTTTTGTTGTTCCATATGAATTTAATAATTTTTCCCAAGTCTGTGAAGAATTTCCTGGGAATTTTAATTGGAATTGCGTTGAATTGATATATTAATTTGGGTAGAATGGACATTTTTACTATATTAATTTTTCCAATGCATGAGCATGGGAGGTCTTTCCATCTGCCGATGTCTTCTTCAAGCTCCTTCATTAGGAGTTTAAAATGTTTTTTGTAAATATCTTTGGTGTCTTTGGTTAGGTTTATTCCTAGGTATTTTATTATTTTTGATGCTATTGTGATTGGGAAGGATTCCTTGTATTCCTTCTTCAGTTGCTCATTGTTGGTGTAAAGAAAGGCTACTGATTTTTCTAGGGTAATTTTTCAACCTGCTACTTTACTGAAACTCCTAATAATTTCTAAGAGTTTTCTGGTAGATTTTTTTAGCAACCCTTAGGTAAACTATCATATCGTCTACAGAGAGGAATAGTTTGACTTCCTCTTTTCCAATCAGTATTCTTTGATTTCCTTTTCTTGCCTTATTGCCCTAGCCAGTGTTTCAAGCGCTATTTTGAAGAGGAGTGGTGACAAGGGGCAGCCTTGCTTAGTTCCTACCTTTATGGGGAATCCTTCTAAATTTACCCTATTTAGGATGATGCTGGTTGTGGGTTTCTTGTATATGGCTTTGATTATGTTGAGGAATGATCCTTCCAGTCCAATTCCTTCTAGTACTTTAATCATGAAGGGATGCTGTATTTTGTCAAAGGCTTTTTCTGCATCAATTGAGATGGATGTGTGGCTTTTGTCCTTCAGTCCATTTATGTGTTTTATGATATTTACTGATTTTCATATGTTGAAATATCCTTGAAATTCTGGTATGAATCCAACTTGATCATGGTGGATAATCTTTTTGATATGGGTCTGTATACAGTTTGCAAGTATTTTGTTGAGGATTTTTGCATCTGAGTTTATTAATGAGATGGGTCTGAAGTTCTCTTTTTTGGTTGCATCCTTGCCTTGTTTTGGTATTATAGTGATGCTGGCTTCATAGAAGGAATTTGGAAGAGTTCCCTCTGCTTGTATCTTTTGGAACAGTTTGAGTAATAATGGTTGTAAGTCCTCTTTAAATCTTTTATAGAATTCTGCAGTGAAACCATCTGGGCCTGGGCTGTTTTTATTTGGGAGGTCTCTTATTGCATTTTCAATTTGTTCATATAGTATGGGCCTGTTTCAGCTGTCAGTCTCTTCTTTGTTTAGCTTTGGTGATTCCCTGGATTGCAGATATTCATTCATTTCTCTTATGTTTTCAAATTTGGTAGAATATAGATTTTTGAAGTACTCCTGTATGATTGTCTGGATCTTTTCATTGTCTGTTGTGATATATCCCCTTTCATAATTAATTCTATTGATTTGGAGTTGCTCTTTCTTTTGGTTAAATGGGCTAGAGGTCTCTCTATCTTGTTTATTCTCTCAAAGAATGAACTTTTGGATTAGTTCATTTTTTTTTGTATTGTTTTCTTTGTTTCTATTTCATTGATTTCTGCTCTGATTTTTGTTATTTCTTCCTGTCTGTTGCTTTTAGTGTTCATTTGCTGTTGTCTTCCAAGTGGTTTTTATCTGCAGTGTTAGCTCATTTATTTGTGCTCTTCATATATTTTATTTTAAATGTGGGCACCCAGGGCTATAAACTTCCCTCTTAGGAATGCTTTTAAAGTGTCCCATAGGTTTTGATGTGTTGTACTGTCATTGTCGTTTAGCTCCAGGTATGTCTTTATCTCTTTCTTTATTTACTCCTTGACCCATTCATTATTCAGGAGTGTACTGCTTAGTCTCCATATGTTCCTGTAGGTAACAGGGCTTGCCACGGTGTTGATATTGAGCTTTATTGCACTATGGTTTGATAGAATGCATGAAATTATTTCAATATTTTTGTATTTATCAAGGTTATTTCTGTGTAGAAGTATGTGGTCAATTTTGGAGAATGTTCCGTGAGGTGCTGAGTAGAAGGTATAGTCTCTGGTGTTTGGGTGGAATATTTGGAAGATGTCTGTGAGGTCCATTTGCTGTATTGTATTGTTCATTTCAGATGTCTCTCTGTTGATTTTTTGCCTGATTGATCTGTCCAAAGGAATGAATGGGGTATTAAAATCCCCTACTATGAGTGTGCTGGGGTTAATCTGTGCTTTAAGGGCCTGTAGAGTTGTGTTTATAAAGATTGGTGCACCTGAGTTTGGTGCATATATATTCATGATTGTGAACTCTTTGCTGTTAATTTTCTATTTGACAAGGATGTAATGGCCCTGTTTGTCTCTTCTAATTGTGTCTACTTTGAAGTCTATTTTGTCTGATATTAAAATAGCAACTACTGCTTTCTTTTTGGTACCATTTTCTTGGCATATTATTTTCCATCCTTTCACTTTCAGTCGATGCCTATCCTTGAGGGTGAAATGGGTTTTTTGTAGACAGCATATAGACGGATTCTGTTTCCTAATCCATCCTCCCAGTCTATGCCTTTTTTCCAATTTTTTTTATTTTTTTAACAATAAGTAGTAAGTTATGAGTAAAAGCATCCTTCATGTAAAACCAATTTGCAAGAAGCTATGCCCAAACCCACCCAGCCCATGTCTCCCGCCATCCAGCTGGTCGGGCTTATATGTACAATCATGTCAATCAAATAACTGTCCAGATTATGTTGCTGTAGTTTCACCATTCACCCCAATCACAGACCTTACATTCTACCATGTCCCCTCTTCCGCTTAGAAAAGGGACACTTGTGGATGAGAAGCAAAACAGTCTACTGTTCTCTGGAGATGTTGTTTTGGACTCTGATCAGTTCTGGCTGTTTACTTTCATGGGTTGACAGTTTGTCCAGGAATAACCTTTCAATCCTGCTAAAGAAGCACAAGCAATTAGATATATAGGTATTTAAACAGTACTAATTATTAGGCTAGGTTACTTTGGTATAGACACAGATGGTTGGATGGTATGCTAATCCATGAATTATATTTTTTCTGTAAAAGATGACAAGGTCTTACCATGGCTTACAACTTCTCCTAACCACTAGAAGATGTTATCTTGTGGCATCAGTCGTGAATTATTCCTCCAAGGAGAGAGTGTATAGCCAATTAGATTTTGGATATACAGACATGTGGCTGGCACTGCTGCACAGTATTTCCAGGTAGGTGAGGTGTAGCTGATGCTGACAGAGGAGTCTTGCTTGACTCAAGGAGATCAGTATTTGCTTTATTGGTTTAGTGGCCTTTGGTAACACTCTGGCATTCTAGAGACCAACTGTACACTTGCAAGTGCAGTCTCAGTACATCTTTCCCGTGCTTGCATTAGGTCTTCCACAGCAGGGCCTTACTGCATCTCTTCTTGCAGGTACCCCAGTTTATAGGCAAGAAGCCTTTACTTTTGGGGATGCTTGGATCCCCTGGACAACATCTCCTTGNTTGGCTTCATTGATTTTTTGTATTGTTTTCTTTGTTTCTATTTCATTGATTTCTGCTCTGATTTTTGTTATTTCTTCCTGTCTGTTGCGTTTAGGGTTCATCTGTTGTTGCCTCTCAAGTGCTTTTAGCTGCAGTGTTAGATCATTCACTTGTGCTCTTTCTGTTTTTTTGATGTAGGCTCTTAGGGCTATAAACTCTTAGAACTGCTTTTAAAATGTCCTATATGTTTTGTTGTGTTGCATTATCATTGTCATTCAGTTCCAGGATTGTTTTTATTTCTTTCTTTAATTCTTCCTTGACTCATCCATTATTCAGGAGAGTGTTGTTTAGTCTCCATGTGTTCTTGTAGTTTGTACGGCTTATCCTGGTGTTGGTATTGAGTTTCATTGCACTGTGGTATGACAGAATGCATGAGATTATTTCAATCTTTTTCTTTTGTTGATTTTTTTTCTTGTGTCCTAGTATATGTTCTATTTTGGAGAATGTTCTGTGGGGTGCTGAGTAGAAAGGGTTTACTCTGGTGTTTGGGTGAAATGTTTGATAGATGTCTGTGAGGTCCATTTGGTGTATTGTATCATTCAGTTCAGATGTCTTTCTGTTTATCCTTTGTCCTATTGATCTGTCTAAAGGACTTAGTGGGGTATTGAAGTCCCCTACTATTAGTGTACTAGGGTTAATCTGTGCCTTGAGATCCTGAAAAGTTTTCTTTATAAAGTTTGGTACACCAGAGTATGGTCCATACATATTCATGATTGTGAGATCTTCATCGCCAATTGTTCTTTAATAAAGATGTAATGGCTCTGTCTCTTTTGATTTCTTTTGCTTTGAAGTATATTTTGTCTGATATTAAAATAGCAATACCTGCTTTCTTTTTTGTACCATTTGCTTGGAATATTTTCTTCCATAACTTCATTTTAAATTGTTGGCTATCCTTGAAATTGAGATGGGTTTCTTGTAGACAGCTGTATTAGTCACTTTTCTGTTCCTGTGATAAAACCACCATGAGTAAGGGAACTTATAAAAGGAAGAGTTTATTTGAGCTTACAATTGACAGATCCAGGGAATTAGAGTCCGTTGTGGAGGGAAGCATGGTAGCCGGGGCTGGAGCAACAAGCCGAGGGTCACATCTCACAATGAGCACAGGAAGCAGAGATAGAGACTGGAGACTGCAAGACTTGTTAAACTCACTAAGCCTGCCCCCAGTGAAATACTTCCTCCAGCATGGCCACACCTTCTAAAACCTCCAAGATCAGTGCCACCAACTGGCGACAAAATGTCTGAATACTTAAAGCCTATGGGAGGACACTCTCATTCAAACCACTATAACAGCATATAGATGGATTTTGTTTCTTAATCCATTCTCCTAGTCTATGCCTTTTATTGGGGTGTTTAGTCCATTAATATTTAAGGTTATAATTGAAAGATGGATGTTGCTTCCTTTCACATTATTATCCATTTGGATTTTTAGTCACTGATTCTATTCCTGTGGTTATGTTTTTATTAGTTTCTTTTCCTAGGTCTTTGGGGATAGTTGCTCCTCTCTTCTGCCCTTTGAATTGCTTCAAGTATTTTCTGAAGAATTGGTTTTCTGGACATGTATTCTATCATCTTGTGTTCTAATTTGTCTGCCATTTCTGTGACAAAACACTCTGACCGAAACTAACTTGGGGAGGAAAGGTTACAACTACTGGGTCACAGTTCATCGCTTAGGGAGCCCAGAGCAAAAACTCATGGCAGGAACCTGGAAGAAGGAATTGAAGCACAAGCCATGGAGGAATGATGTTTACTGGCTTGCTCCCCTGGCTCTTGCCCAGCCTGCCTTCTTATATGGTAGGTACACAACAACCTGTCCAGGGTGGCACCACTCATTGTGGGCTGGGCCCTCTCACATTGCCCGACAATCAAGTCAATACTCTACAGATGTGGCCACAGGCCAATCGAATGGAGCCAATTCCCCACTTGAGGCTCCCTCAACCAAGGTGTGTCAAGTTGACACTAAAGTTATCCAGCACAATTGACCCCTTGTCAACTTTACACAAAAAATACATTACTATTAAAGCACCACCTTTCCAGTTCTTGTCCCCAAGGTATGATGTTAACTCTAATCACAACCTAAGACAGTACAAACTTAAAAACTCCACAGTCCTTAAAATATCTGAACACTTAAAAGTTCAGTCATTTAAAAGTCTCTTAACTGTGGGCTGCTGTATAATCCAAAACAAGTACTGTCATATTTCAAAGGGAAGACTCAGGCACACTCAAACAAAACCTAAGTCCAGCAAAGTAGCTCAAAGCTGGACACCTGGGATTCACTCACGATCTTCTGGGCTCCCTTTCTCTGACTCAGTCGTCCCTGGCACAGACAGCTCATCTTGCCGGCCCAGGCCAACTCCATTCCACACCTGCCGCTGCTCTTGGTGGTCGTCCCATGGTCCTGGCATCTCCAAAAAGCTGGGGTCGCCACTGAAATTGAGGCAACACCTTCACCAATGGTCTCCTTAGCTTCTCTCCATGACCCCTGCAATCCTGGGGTCTTCAATGCAACCAAGGTACACTTCAACCAATGGTCTTTCCTGAACTCTCACAGTGCCAAGGATCGGCTGCTCTCTGTGACCCCCCTCAACTTTCAACACTAGAACCATATAGGAGAATCTTACATACTACCAAGTCCTGCTTCTGGCTTGACATGTTGGCTCGGGTCCCTTCTGGAATATAGCTTCTGTATGCTGACCCTGAAGAAATTCTTCCCAGAAGATTTCACTTCAGGTTCTGGTCTCTTATTACTTACAGCTGATTCTTCAGCCCCAGCTGACCAGAACCCAGAGATTAAACAGTACTGATGATCTCTGCTTCCCTTTGAAACAAGAAACTTCACAAGTCAGGCCTCCATATATTCTACCACTCCTTCAGCAAAACTGCTCCAAGCTCCACAGCAACAATCTTTAGGCATTCAATGATCTTCCCAGCCCAAAGTTACCAATATCTCCACAATCCTTCCCCAAAATACCAAGGTCAGGTCTGTCACAGCAATACCCCACTCTCTGGTACCAATTTCTGTTCTAGTTTGTCTTCCTTTGCTGTGACAAAACACTCTTACCGACACCAACTTGGGGAGGAAAGGGTTTATTCAGCTTACATCTCCTGGGTCACAGTTTATCACTTAGGGAGCCCAGAGCAAGAACTCAGGGCAGGAACCTGGAGGCAGGAGCTGAAGCACAAGCCATGGAGGAAGGCTGTTCACTGGCTTGCTCCCCTGGCTCATGTCCAGCCTGCCTTCTTATACAGTACACAACAATCTGCCCAGGGTGGCACCACTCATTGTGGGCTGGACCCTCCCACATTGCCCGACAATCAAGACAATACTCCACAGATGTGGTCACAGGCCAATCCAATGGAGCCAATTCCCCAATTGAGGCTCCTTCAACCCAGGTGTGTCAAGTTGACACTAAAGCTATCCAGCACATCTTGTTTATCATGGAAGATTTTTCTCTCTCCTTCAACTGTAATGGGCATTTTTGCTGGGTATAGTATTCTGGGTTGGCATCCATAGTCCTTTAACACAGAAAATGCTTTGCTCCATGTTCTTCTTGTTTTAATGGTTTGTGCTGAGAAGTGAGTTGTAATTTTGATGGTTTTCCCTTTGTATGTGACTTTTTTTTCTTTTGTAGCTTTCAGAATTTTGTATTTGTTTTGGGCATCTAGCATTTTAACTAGGATATGGTGTGTGGATTTTCTTTTCTGATCTTGTCTATTTGGAGTCCTATTTGCTTCTCGTATTTGTATGGGTTTGTCTATTTTTTAGTTTGGGGAAATTTCATCCATTATTCTGTTAAAGATCTGATCAATGCTATTATCTTGAGATTCTTCTCCTTCCTCTATTCCTATGATGCAGAGGTTTGATCTTTTAATAGTGTCCCATATTTCCTGATTGTTCCACTTTTGTGTATTTTTAAATTTTTCATAATCTTTATTTGAGCTTTTTAGTTGCTCTGTGTTATCTTCCAGGTCTGATATTCTTTGTTCTGCTTCTTCCATTCTATTTCTGGGGCGTTTTCCTTCCCTTTCTTCTTGATTGGAAGAGTGTTCTATTTCATTTTTCATTTCATCCTGTGATTTCTTTAGTATTTCCAGTTCCTTTTTCAGCTTCTCAGGCTCTTCTTGGTGCTCCTTATTTCGCTGGTTGGCTTCCTTTTACAGTGTTTCTAATTCTTTCCATAGATTTTTTTTTTCTTCTCTCTGTAGTTCTTTCTGGAATTTGTCATTCTCTTCCTTTAGTTCTTTCCAAAGTTTGTCATTGTATCCCTCTAGGTCCTTTTTGAGTTTTTCATTCTCTCTCCTTAGTTCTCTGACTTCCTTATTTTCTTTAATTTCTCTGCATAAGTCTGCAATTATTCCTCTAAGATCTGTTTCTTGGGTCACCTCCTGGGGGATCCCACTGTAGCTATCTTCTACAGGGTTGGTAGAGCTAGGTGTGGAATTATCCTGCACCTTTCCCAAGTTATCTCTTTGCCATGCCCCTGGCATGAGTATTTTTTTTCCTTTGCCTGTGCCTAACTTAGCCCACATCCTGGTACCTGTCGGGAGCAAGTTCCAGGCTCCTGTACTTCAGGAGCACCCCGCACAAAGACACAATGGTGCCGAGCCAAACCCACCCAGCACTGGCTGTAAGGGCACAACTGCTTGCAAATTGGTTTTACATGAAGGATGCTTGTACTCACAAATTATCACCTATTGTTAAAAAAAATGAAAACAAAACAAAACAAAAAAGCAGAGAAAGATGCAGAAAACTCACGGCAGAATGCACGATCTGCGATGGGTAGGGGTGGGGTGGGGGGGAAGGGAAGGGGATATATGCCTGAACTGAATTGGAAAATGATGTATGAAATACACAAAGCATCAATAAAAATAAATTAAAAAAAAAGAAATTCCAAAAAAAAAGAAGTGTTCAAAGTCACTAGTAATTAAGGAAATGCAAATTAAAACCACTTTAAGATATCATCTTACTCCAATAAGACTGGCTAAGATAAAGAAAACAAATGCTACCTAGTGCTGGAGCAGTTGTGGGGAAAGAGGAATACTCATCCACTGCTGGTGGGAATGTAAACTGGTACAGCCACTATGGAAAGCAGTGTGGAAAACCCTTGGAAGACTTGGAATGAACTTGCCACCTGACCCAGCCATACCACTCCTGGGCATGTACCCACAAGATTCATCTTACAGCAGAGATACCTGAACAGCCATGTTTATTGCAGCTCACAATAGCAAGGAGCTGGAACCAACCCAAGTGCCCTTCAACTGATGAGTGGATAGAGAAAATGTGGTACATCTACACAATGTAGTTCTATGCAGTGGTAAAGAAAGATGACATCATGAGCTTTGCAGGTAAATGGCTGCAGGTAGAAGATATCATGCTGAGAGTAGTAACACAGTCCCAGAAAAACAAACGATGATGAATGGTATCCCTCATTTGTGGATGCTAGCACCAATTAGCTAATCAACTGAGCAAGCAACGTCAATGTAATCTGAAAATAATTGCTTTTATATTGTGAATCTCTCAAAAAAACTGAAATGTTACAACACCCTCTAAAAAAAAACAAAACAATAAACAAACAAAAAAGATATATGGCATCATAAACTTTGCAGGTGAATGTATGGAACTCAAAGCCATTATTCTTAGTGAAGTAACACAGTCTCAATAAAACAAATAGGTAATGATTTCCCTCACTTGTGGATGCTAGCACCAAATTTCCAGTTGAAAGGCAAACTGAGGAATGTTACTGTTATATTTCTTTCTATATGAAAGCAAGTGTGCTCTTATAATATGAATCCCTTAATGGGCCATAGAATTAAGTTACCATTTATTTTCAGACATGGTAATTAACATATATGGGTGGAAGATATGCATTCATAATTTAGAGTAATATAAAATTCAAGGGAAAATGTAAATTCTTAAGCAAATTTCAGAATTAACATACAGTTGATTCCCATAGGACATAATTCTGGTACATATATGATGTTTAAAGAGGCATAGTTTTGAGCAATACAAATGTGAGGGAACAACAACTACATAAGGACTGGGTCAAAGAATGGATTGATACAGTTAAATTCTGCCCAAAGAGACAAACCTCAATAGAGAAAAATGTTGAAAAGACTGAGAGAATGATACAAGACATATTAGGCAAAATGCATGAACTGGGGTGGGGTGGGGGGAAAAAGAAAGGGCATTATGTCTAAACTGAACTGAAAATGATGTATGAAATACACAAAACATCAATAAAAGTATTATAATATTAAAAAGAATTTGGTATAGTAGAATATAGTTAACATGAAAGTACAGAAAAAGAACACTGAGTTAAAAAGGTTTAAGTTGGAAGCAGGTAAGAGTTTTGTCAATACAGCTGATGTATTAACCAAGACAAACAGAGTAAGAAAAAACCATTTGGAAATCTATCTTGTAATGAAAGTTTAAAATATAATTTACTTTAAAAACATAAAATAGAATTTGAAAGCAGATTTCCTGTATAGTTGAAAAAAAAAAAACTTCTAGATTCTATGGTGCCAAGTATGGAGTACCTTGAAATTAGTTTCTGGTAACAGATGATTTAGAGACCACTAAAACAATACAGTCTCTTGTTCTTTTGAGTGCCCACCAGAATGTGTTGATAATACCTTACTGCTAGAAAACTACAAATCTGAGTTGTACGATATAGAGAAATCATTCTGGAACTGTGCTGGAAGATTTCTACACAGGTTTCTGTGTACAGAAAAAAATCAATAAACTTACATCTATGAGTTATATGAAATATAAAATCATCTACAAAGTAAGATGTGCCCAGTTATGCAGTAGTGTCACAAATGTTAGTGGAATAAGCAACAGCCCTGTTACTAGAATTCAGGCCCACTCCACAGGAGAAACCCCATGCCTGATACTATAAACTAGGTCAAATATCTGTCCATGGTCGGGGTGGTCAGAGGTCTTCAAAATATTTTTTTCTTATAACTTACACAAAAGCTGTTCACAGCATTTTAAGACAAGATTCTCTTTTCAGTGAACAAGATGATTGCAGGGAAACAGGCTCCATATGGTCTTAAGAGCAAACAACTGATGATTATGTGCCAAACCCTAAACAATTCACTTATACCCTCCCATGCTAAGGCCCAGAGAATACTGCAGAGTCCAAAGAAATGTATGAGCCAAAACACAAGCAGAAATACTATAAAATTCTATCTTCTGAACACCACAGGACCACAATTCATAACTATCAGCAGTGACACATAACTGGCCTGAGTCTGTATTTGAATGTCCCACTCAACAGTTAGGCGTAGTTGGAGGAGGGACTCATTGCCTTCAGTTGTGTACCCACTAATGACCCCATTACGTAATGGACAGTTCATATCTGGTGATCACAGAGATGGTCATGGTTAAATTAATATGTCAAGAATATAAATAAAATGTCATGATCCTTGCAAAGGGACTTGTAGGAATGAGCAGAGGTTGACATGGATGGGAAGGAGCTATGAGGAAGTAGAGGAAAGAGGGCTAAGAATGCAATACATACATGTATGTGATTGTAAAAAAAATTAAATATTTTGTTTGGAAATAAGACATTATCAGTATAAAATAAAGTAACAGTAAAAGGTATCTTGAAGAGTACATGTACATACTAGAATAATGTTCAGACAGAGGAGAGGAATTTTGGATTTTTTCCCTGACAAAAGTGAAATTGAAGAACATTTCATTAAGTGGCATAGGCCATGCACCATAGGAAATGATGAACTCACTAGTATATAGAAGGTAAAGAAAGAGATTTTATACAAGTTTATAATCTGATCGTTGTTGAAAGTGCCCCAAAAGATTATGAGGAATAAGAGACAGGAAGGGGTTGATGCACAGGTCTACTGAGTAACAGTCACCCATGACAATAATATGTCATAAGTAGCAGCAATTATACAGATGGGTGATTGCAGACAATAGAATACATTTCAAAAATAGAAAATAAGGATTGGGGTTGGAGAGATGGCCTAGGGGTTAAGAGCGCCAACTGCTCTTGCAGAGGACCCGGGTTCGATCCCCAGCACCCATATGGGGGCTGAGAACCGTTTTTAATTCCAGTTCCAGGGGAATCCGACGCCCTCTTCTGACCTCCGCAGCATTGCATGACACAGGTGCACAAATCTACATGCAGACAGTACATTAATACACATACGAAAATTAATTAATTAATTAATCAATTAATTAATTAATTAAAAAAACAAGTTATGAACATAAGGATTTTAAGCTTTTTTCTATAAATGTAAAATGCACTAAAATTAAATTCATGATTTGATGAGACAGACATGTATAAATATATTTACACACCACAAAATGTGTACATGAATTAAAATATATCTCCATTAAAATGTATACATTGTATATTTCTATTCATCAAAATATACATAATAACTATTGGAGTATTGGGTCCTTCTATTCATATAAAAATCAAAGTATTTCTAAATTTTATATTAATAATGCCTTCTGTGGGATAATATAATCAAATGATTTTGATAGTTTAAGTCACTTTTGAAATCAATTCTGAAAGGAGTTTTACTTTTTTCATAGCTCTAAAATTTTAAAATATTTTCATTGCTTTCAATGTTCAGTAATTTCCCCATGATATCTCATAACAATTAAATGCATTTTCACTTTTATAGCTCAGGTAATTTTACTAATGCCAGAAAAGTAACTTTTTTTCCATGAAGGACAAGGAACATGGCAAAACAAATAGAAGGTCAGGATTTGGAGAATAAGGAGAAATAGTAATTGTGGAATATTATCCCAAGTATATGATACAATAAACAGTCTGCAGAATGTCATGACTACAAATGAAGGGGGTGTGGACCCAAGCTAACATAGTGCATCTATTGTCTCTGGAATAACTTTAAATAAGATATGAAAAATAAAATGCAGTAGGCTATATGAATATATGCATCATCTGGGTTTAAAAAATAAAATAATGCTTTCTGACAATAAATATGGGGAAACGCTTGATACTTCGCAGATTCAAACTATTCAGTTTGTTTTTTATAAAGACAAATACTGCATTAAAAATGACTTCAGACTCTATTTGACCTCCAAAGCTAATAATTAATTATCTTTTTTTAAAAAGAAATACCTTAGAATTTTTGTGTACATCATTTTCAGGACATGTTTTGAAATTAATAATTGTGAAGACTTATGAAGTTTAAAATTCAACTTAAAGCTAGTAGTCCACAATTTCAAGCAAAGAAAATAATCACAAATTTGCTAATGTATATCACACTGTCACCTCTACCTGATTTGAAATGGTATAGGTTTTTTTTAAATAATTCTTTCATATCACAAGAGTTAACTTCAAGCAAAATAAAATTTAATGTGTAAACATGACTTATTAAACGGACAAAATTTGGACTAACTACTTTAAATTAAACTTGGAAAACTCATTGAAAACTGTGCTTTGCTCCAGTATAAATTTTCTACTACACTCCAAGATAGGGAATGACTGTGGGTATGTTTGAGAATTTACACGTTAAAGCACTGAATGGCAGCAGATGCATCTTCAATGAAGACTGGGAAAGATGACTGACCTTTTTTGTGTATGAGCTATTCCAGAACTGGGGGTGAAAAGGCAAGATATATAAGATAAGGGTGGATTCAAGTTTTTAGTTCCCCAACTGAAGCTGTAAAGATGATTTTGAATATAAAAACATGTGTGAGGCCTGACTCACCCTCACATTTCCAGGACACAGTTTCAGGAGATATTTGGAAGAACAGGAATCCTCTATGATTATACTCAGTCTAAATAACTAAACCTGTTTTATTCAGTAATTTTAATGTGACAAGGCAATACTGAATTAACTCTAAGTTTTTCTAAATGATCATAATTGTATAATAACTTATTTCAGAAAACATATGTTGGCATAACTAATATTAAAAGATCTGCTATTATGTATACACAATTGTGTAAAAAGTATATGAATTTAGCTATTTTTATTTGCTTGATTTAATATAACTCCTATAGATAAGATCAAAGATAAAATTAAAATCTATTTAATTCTCACGGATGTGAATAGTTGGATAATGTGTTGAATCACATCAGTCTGTTAAAAATAACAGCAAAGCTCTATCTTTCCATTCAAATTGATAATACAGTATGGTAAGATGGTAAACAAAAATTAAATAATTGATATAGTCATCTTGCCTATAACAGTATTGGTATAAATTTTAACATTTATTTTTAAACATTGAAGCACATGAGATGGCTCTCTTTTCCAAGTGCAAGCCTGAAGTCCTAAATTCACAAGCATGTAAATACCTCCAGCACTATGGAGGCAGATAGCGTAACATCTTGTGAGCTCACTGGCCAGACAGTTGATTCAATTATTCTTCAAAATCACTGAGAGATTTTGCCTCATAAAATGTGGTGGAGAATAAGGAGAAAGTGTACCTGACCCGAACCTCTGACTTCCAAACAAAAACAATTATGGATGCATAAATTCCACATAAATATACCACACTTCCTTGCTCCTGCCCCCACAGCACAAACACAGAACTGGGGATATGGCTCAGTGAGAAAATGCCTGAAGTACGAAATAAGAATCAGATTTTGAATCCCCAGAAGACTTGGAAGCCTGTAACTGTTACCACCAGTGTAGGGTACTGAAACAGAGGGCTCCCATGGTGCCTGTTGGGTACCCACAGTTGTCAAAACTAAGCACTATGAGGTTTGATGAGAGATTTGTCTGAAAATATTAAGCTGGAGAGTTTGTAAAGAAAGCATCTGATGTCACACTTTGATCTCTACACAAATTTAAATGTGCAATAAAATGGCACACACTTCTGCAAAGGCATGCATCACACTAACAAATCAAAAATACACAAAATGAAAATCATCTATTGACCTCTGTAGTTAAAAATGTCTTTGTCTCAACATAGAACAGTGCATTGGCTTTTGTTTTTTTAATTTCAAGAAGTAGTATATGGACATATTGTCTATTTATTCAATATCAAACAAATCATCATTAATCTTAAAAAGTGTATAACAATATAAAATATAAATATTGATGTAAGTATTATCTCACACTTTGAGGAACCTTAATATTTTTCAGCTGCATAAAAGGAGAACACATGTTACTTTATCTATCAAAGTAATGTTTCTTGGATTTATGAAAAAAACAATGTACACCTATCTTGATTTGAATTCATCATCTACAATCTTCTGTAACAAATATATAAAGGGAGCCTGACACAATAATACAACCTATTATTTTAGTCCATTTACAAATATGACCATAAAGAAATATGTCTGTGATTCTCACTGTCAGGATTAATTCCATAGGAGCAAGAATGACTACTTCTTAAAATAAATGAAACTTAAGTAATAATTAATGAGGGGCTGGAAAGATGGCTCAGTAGTTAAGAGCATTGTCTGCTTTTGCAGAGGACCTAGGTTCAGTTCCTAGCACCCAAATGCCAGCTAGCAACCCTCTGTAATACCAGTTCCATGAGATCTAACCTCTGTGCCAATTGCATGACATAGGTACACTTATGTACCAGCATGAAATACACTCATACACATAAAATGAAAATAATAAGATGTTTGTTTCAAACTTATGCAAATGAAATAATATTTGTTGTATAGGACTATCTACTGAGCTAGACAGACATCATCTTCTTGAGTTAAGCTGTATCGACATACAAAAGATCAAAACAACTGCACTGGTTGATTGTTGACCCTCATTGAAAGAGGGGTCTGTAGATTTCTTTATACTGCCATTCAATTATACTATGAGTGTGAAAGAAAAAATAGAGCTCACTGGGCAAACACTGTGTGAGAAGTCCATTTTCCTGTATTTTCTTCCTACAACAGATTGTGAAATTGCATATTAAGTGTAAACCATTTTAATGAACAAAATTAAGAACTTTATACCTGATGAAACATAACACTCCTTTAATTTTAGCACTTGAGAGGCAGAGGCAATTGGATCTCCAGTTTGGCACCAGCCAGGTTTATACAGGGAGTTCAAAACAAACCTAAACAAAGAATCAGTGACTAATTTTTGAGGGCAAACAATATTATATAAGGCAGTCCATGGGGCTGGAGAGATGGCCTAGCGGTTAAGAGCGCCGACCGCTCTTGCAGAGGAACCGGGTTCGATCCCCAGCACCCACATGGCGGCCGAGAACCGTCTGAAACTCCAATTCCAGGAGAACTCCAGTTCCAGGGGAATCCGACGCCCTCTTCTGACCTCCGCGGCATTGCACGACACGGGTGAACAGACTTGCATGCAGGCAGTACATTCCTACACATACAGAAATAAATAAAATTAATAATAATAAAAAAAAATAAGGCAGTCCGTTTTGTTAGAGTTTACCAATTGAAAGTTTGACCTCATCAAGAGCTCCCAGTAACATTGTGGCTACTTGTTTTCATCGATTTTCTGCTGTTCTTAGCAGTATAACAGATAAGGTAAGTAATAAAAGAGGTTGATCTTACCCAACAGTTCTGATTCATGGCTGAGTGGCAACAATTGGGAATCACATTCTTGCCACTGTGATCCCAGTCAAACTCCTGGGATCGCAGGAGAAATGACATGACCAGAGATCTCACCCATTGGCTCTTATAGCAGACATACTTTCAAGACAAATCATTATTGCATGGTTGTATGACTATTACCGATTGAAAAATTACCTCCAAATGGAGGAGGGAGGCACTTAAGTCTCGTGTAACTTACAAGAATTTGCAAGATACAGGATCCCCATGCCAAAGTTTTAATAGCACAGAAAAACTACTAGTGATCTGGACTCTTCTGTGAATCTGTCTATGAGTTATCCAGGAAGAGTCATTGATGCAGTCTTGGTGGATCATTGCCCATGTTTTCAGGAGCACTTCTCCTATGCTCCTGTAAGTAAGTCCCACAGGGAGTCACAGGCCTAAGGAACAACAGCAAGAGCAGCAAAGCCACTTCTATGGATAAATGGTACCCTTCTGACCCTTCTGCAGACTGCTTGCAGATAGTGCCACTGTCTCTCCTGGGCTTCCACTCAACCAGCATTTCAGTCCTTGATTGGCTGCATGAAGCTGCAGGAACCAACTCCTTCTGAGTACTTTTCCGAATACAAAAGCTTTTGATTTTGTTTTCTAGAGAATTCCAATTAGATCATTAGGTAGAGGGGGCCTTCTCCCCAAAGTGGCTCTGCTCATTTACACTCATCCTACAATGTTCTAGATTTCCTTTTTCCCCACATCCTTCCTACACCTACACTGAGCAGAAGTGAATATGAAATTTTTTCAATCTGTTGGCTATGAAGCACAAATACCATCTTAAATAGACGCTGTTTATAATGAGCATGTTTCCATAGTTTGGTAACTATTGGGTACCCATCTCCATGGTGAACATTCATATTCATTTGGACCAATTTGTCTACTATTAACCTTTTTGTACATGCAGGAGAGATTTATAGAATATAGAAAACATTTTAATGTATATGCATAAAAGGTGTTTTCTTTTGATCTGTAGACAATTACTTCTCCTGCATTCATAATGCCATTGTAAAATGAAATAGGACACAGTTTATGAGCTTTACCTATGATAAAGTAATTTTTATGTCTTGTTAAAATCTTTCCCCTTGTCTCCTAACATCACTAAAATATGCTATAACTTAAAAAAAGATACAGAGGTGTTTTTAATCTTATCCCTAGTCTTAAAGCAACATACACACAGAATCCTAAATATGGATGTTGTCAGTTTTCCTCATTGTTTGTAATTATGTAAGCATACTGTTTTCACCGTTTGATATGTAACAATGAAAGACATAGTCATAGACTATTTTAGTGGAAAGCAGGGAAGAGTAATGAGAGATTTAGTTCATATGGACAGGTCACCAGAAGAACACAAAGCTCAGGGATTTTGCATATATTATAAAAATCTAAGCTAAGATTTGACTTTTTGGTTGCAAGGTTAGGTAAAAATATTTTTCCAGAGTATGATCATATTGTAAAAGTCATTTCCACAAACACCACACTTGGGTACCCCGTGTTGTGAACTAGTTGATCTTCTAGTACCTTTTCTGATCCCCATACAACTCCCATTGATCCTTTTCCTCCTCTCAAAAATTTCCTCTTTTACCTTGAATACACTTTATCTTTTCTTTCTTTCTTTCTTTCTTTCTTTCTTTCTTTCTTTCTTTCTTTCTTTCTTTCTTTCTTTCTTTCTTTCTTAATTAATTAATTAATTTCTTTCTTCTTTCTTTCTTTCTTTCTTTTCTTTCTTTCTCTCTCTCTTTCTTCCTTTTTTTTCTTTTTTCTCTTTCTCCTTACTCCATATAAGAAACAGTTGCTGTGTATAAATAATTGCAATCGCAGTGTCATTTCCAGAATAAAACAGCCCAAAACACACACCCTATCACTCAGTTCACACAATCCTTCCATCTTCTCGTCTTCAATGTTTCCTGGGCATCAGAGGGGTTAACTTAGAAATTTCACTTGGGGCAAACACCAATATTCACTTATTCCCTGACATGAAGTAGGTAGTTATTTTCACTTTTGCCATCACCCACTGTGAAAAGAGACTTCTTTGCCCAAAGTTGATTCACTAGTGTATGGGTAACAATGCAAATATTTTAAGGAAGTTTAGCTACAATTCCATTTAAAAAATCAGTAGTATATTATCCAATAGTGCCTGTTACCGCTTTAGCAACATGCTTTTTTGCTCAGTTCTACAGCACCATGAATATATTCTCTCATATGATGGGAGTTTAAAGGCCAAACCAGTAGTAGGTTGGTTACCCAGTTCATGCAAATAGCTTAGCTATCAAGGCAATGCAAAGTAAATCTGAATCTTTTTTGTTATTAGTATAATAGTTTTATTGGCATTTTGTGTATTTCATACATCATTTTTCAGTTCAATTTAGACATATTCCCCCTTCACTTCCCCCCACCCCACACCAGTTCCTGCATTTTGCCATACATGTCCTGTATCTTTCAGTCTTTTTTAAAGTTTTCCTCTACAAAATGTTTATTGTTTTGGGCAGAATTTAACTATATCATTCTGTTCTTTGACCCAGACATTATGTTGTTGTGGTTCCCTACCAATTGTATTGCTTCAAAATATGCCTATAAAAATGTCATATATGTACCAGAATTATGTCCTCCAGGACTAAACTGTATGTTAACTCTGATATATGTTTAGGAGTTCACATGTTTCCCTTTAATTTTATATTACTCTAAAATATAAATGTATGCTTTCTGTCCATGTGCATCAATTTCCATGTCTGAAAGTAAGTGGTAAGTTAACTCTAGGACTCATTAAGAGATTCATATTATTGGGCTGGAGAGATGGCCTAGTGGTTAAGGGCGCTGACCGCTCTTACAGAGGACCCGGGTTCGATCCCCAGCACCCACATGGTGGCCAAGAACAATCTGAAGCTCCAATTCCAGGAGAACTCCAGTTCCAGGGGAATCTGACACCCTCTTCTCACCTCTGCGGCATTACACGACACCGGTGCAGAGACTTGCATGCAGACAGTACATTAATACACATACAGAAATAAATAAAATTTAAAAAAAAGAGAGATTCATATTATAACATCACATTTGCTTTCAGATAGAAAGAAATATACCAGTGTGGAAAACCATTAAAAGACTCAAAATGAGCCTAACACCTGACCCAGACATACCACTCCTGGGTATACACCCACAAGACACAGCCTACTGCAAAGATACATGCACATCTATGTTTATTGCACCTCTCTTTACAACAGCCAAAAGCTGGAACTAACCCAAATGTCCCTCAACTGATGAATGGATAAAAAATGTGTTATATCTACACAATGGAGTTCTGTGCAGAGGTTAAGAGAGACATCATGAACTTTGCACGAAAATGGATGACACTTGAATACATTATGCTAAGTGTATAACACAGTCCCTAAAACCTAAATGGGGAAAAGTTTCCCTCACTTGTAGATGCTAGTACCAAATCCCCCAATTGAAAGGCAACCTGAGCACTGTTATTGTTAAATCTGAATCTTTTATTACATCTAAGATTAAAAATGATAATAAATAGCATTTACTCATTGTTTGAGGGAGTTTTAACTGGTGCTGCCAGTATAGAAATAAATATGACGGCTAAACAAACTGGTAGTAAGATATCTAAAACATGATCCAGCAATACTATTTGGAGATGTTCCCAAAGGAATGTATATTCCTTTTTATAATGATTTTAATGATGTTTTGTGTAATTCAGACATCATTTATCAGTTCAGTTTAGACATATTCCCCTTTCCCTTCTCCCCACCCCAGCAAGATCATGCAGTCTTCCATAACTGTTCTGCATCTTTGGCATATTCAGCAAATGGTGTTGGCAAAACTTGGTCACCATTTGTAGAGAACAAAATTAAGCCCTATCTCTCACCCTGTACAAAAATCAGCTCCAAGAAGGAATGTATATTCTATTTTAGAGATACTTTCTCATAGGTGTTCATTGCTGCTTTTGCATAAGAGCCAGGAAATAGAAATAGTACAGATATCTATCAACTGATTAACAGATAATGAAAATGGGGAAAAGTTACAGAATGAAATTTATTCAGCTGCTAACAAAAAATTAAAATATATAACTCACAGTAAAATAACAGACTTAAAAAATATCCTAAGATAACCTTGAAGCAAAAGGACAGTGTGTTTTCTCCCTCATATACCTCATATGGTGATGATAGCTTTGAAACTGTAAATATCTGTATTTCATTTGGAATACCCATGCAGGTAGGAAATAAGTAAAGGTCCATGGAAGAGTTTTCAGGGGAGGAAAGAATGAATTCAGCAAGAAATTTGTGGAATGGATAAAATGGAATAGGATGTGTTCAATATAATTGAGGATTGGAGGATAGAGTACAGGAGGGATTATGAGGGGGATAACTAACAATAAAAGCTATTGAAAAAGTCCTTTAACTTCCTAATATGTATACATATACATTTATAAATAGAGGTTAATTGATGTTATCCTCTAACAAGAGACAGTGTTAGTACTAAAAACCACACAGACACACAGACATACACACACACACACAGACATACACACACGCACACACACCAAAACATAAAAAATTCAGTGACATGAATGGGTTGCAGGGTATTGCCATTGCTCTTGTTTGCCGTCCAGGATGCAATGGTAAGACCCTATGGCTAAAAATATTACATACTTATGTCAGAACTTGCAGAAATTTATCAGGTACTGACCTGGAAGCTTGATTCCTACTAGCTAGCTTTCACAATGATGGGATTTTCTAGGCATGCTTAAAATAATTATTAATCTTTCCCACCTGTGAACATTGCAAGATACAATATAAACCTTGCATGGAAAGATATAGCTACTACTGTCATGAATGTTATAGGAGTAACCACTTTCTATCTTGATTTAAGGCCCACTCTGAAAGATGGAATTCATAGCTGGATCTGTTATTTGGATGAAGAATCTGTGGCTAGATGGGTCATAGACCCTATGGGGAGTTCCTACTACTATTATTCTTCTAAATAGACATAGTATTAAAATGATTCCTATTGTCTCTCCTATATCCATATAATACTGAGTATCCCAATGCTCATCAGAGAAGGTTCTTTGGCAATATATGGTGATTAACACAGATATCCACAATTAATCAAATTGTAGAGAATAAGACACTGTGGTGTGTTCAACTCCAAATGAGACATCCATATCATACCCTCTCTTCCCTAGGCAAGAGATAATTTCAAAATAAGGCTTACAAGGATTTTAACAGCCATAGAAAATGCATGAATACAAGTATTCTGGATAGCTTAAGTGTCAACTTGATATACCTGGGTTGAAGGAGCCTCAATTGGGGAAATAGCTCCATTGGACTGGCCTGTGGTCACATCTGTGGAGTATTGTCTTGACTGTTGGGCAATATGGGAGGGCACAGCCCACTATTGGTGGTGCCACCTTGGGCAGGTTGTTGTGTACTGTATAAGAGGGCAGGCTGGGGCATGGGCCAGGGGAGCAAGCCAGTAAGCAGCACTCTTCCATGTCCTGTGCTTCAGCTCCTGCCTCTAGGTTCCTGCCCTGAGTTCTTGCCTTGGGCTCCCTGAGTGATGAACTGTGACCCAGGAGATGTGAGCTGAATAAACCTTTCCTCCCCAAGTTGGTGTCAGTCAGAGTGTTTTGTCACAGCAATGAAAGATAAACTAAAATAGAAAATGGTACCAAAAGAGTGGATTATTGCTGTGACAGACCTGACCTTGGTGTTTTGGGGAAGGATTGCGGAAGGTTTGGAACATTGGGCTAGAAAAATCCTTGAATGTCTAAAGATCGTTGCTGTGGAACTTGGAACAGTTTTGCTGCAAGAGTTGTAGACGATGGAGGCCTGGCTTGTGAAGTTTCTAGTTTCAAAGCGGAGAAGAGATCATCAGGACTGTTTAATCTATGGGCTCTGTTCAACTGGGGCTGAAGAATTTGCTATACGTAACAAGAGACCAGAATCTGAAATGAACCCATTGCTTTACTGAGACAATTGAAGCTGGTTTGCTGGGGCTGAAAAATCAGCTGTAAGTAAAAAGAGACCAGCATCACTGTGGTGAAATCTTCTGGGAAGAATTTCTTCAGGTTCAGCACATAGAAGTTATGTTCCAGAAGAGGCCTGAGCCTCCATGTCAAGCCAGAAGCAGGAATTGGTAGTGTGTAAGAGTCTCCTACATGGTTCTGGTGTTGAAATCTGAGGGGGTAACGGAGAATAGCCGAGGCTTGGCACTGTGAGATGTCAGGAAAGACCATTGGTGAAAGTGCACCTCTGTTTCAGTGAAGACCCCAGGATTGTAGGGGTCATGGAGAGAAGCTGAGACTTTGCACCAGGAAAGGTAAGAAGAAGCCATTGGTGAAGGTACTGCCTCAGTTTCAGTGGAGACCTCAGCTTTTTGGAGATGCCAGGACCATGGAACGACCACCAAGAGCAGCAGCAAATGTGGAATGGAGCTGGCCTGGGCCTACAAGATGAGCTGTGTGTGCTGTGGATGGCAGAGTCAGAGAAGGGGAGCTGCCAAAACCCTTTGGACCCAGAAGTTCGTGAGTGAATCCCATGCGTCCAGCCTTGAACTACTTTGTTGGACTTAGGTTTTGTTTGAGTGTGCCTGATTCTTCCCTTTGAAGTAAGACAGTACTTGTTTCAGATTTTCCAGCAGCCCACAGTTAATAGATTTTTAATAGACTTTGAACTTTTAAGTGTTTGGACATTTTAAGGACTGTGGGGCTTTTATTTTTTAATTTAATTTTTATTGATGCTTTGTGCATTTCATACATAATTTTCCAATTCAGATCAGGCATATTTCCCTTTCCCTTCCCCCCCACCCCCACCCCATCCCAGATCATGTATTCTGCCATAACTGTCCTGTATCTTTCAGGGTTTTTTTTCCACTTTTTAGCTATAAGTGATAATCCATGAGTGCAAGCATCCTTCGTGCAAAACCAATCTGCAGACTGCTGTGCCCAAATCCCCACAGTCCCACCATCCGGGGGGGGGTGACAGGTTGTTTGTTCAATCAAGTTGATCAAATGAGTGTCCAGACTACATCGCTGTAGTTTCACCATTCACCCCAATCGCAGCCCTTACATTCTACCACGCCCCCTCTTCCGCAGGTTGTTCCCTAGGCTTAGAAAAGGGGCACAGGTGGATGAGAGGTAAAACAGTCCACTCTCTCTGGAGCTGTTGACTTGGACTCTGGTCAATTCTGGCTGTTTCCTTTCATGGGCTGACAGTTTGTCCAGGAATAACCTTTCGATCCTACTAATGAAGAACAAGCAATTAGATATATAGGTATTTAAGCAGCACTAATAGTTATGGTAGGTTACTTTAGCATAGACACATGTTTGGATATGTTAATCCATGAATTACAATTTTCCCCCCTGTTAAATATGACAGGGTCTTACTGTGGCTTATAACATCTCATAATCACTAGAGGATATAAGCCTTGTAGCAACATCCATGAGTTATTCATCCAAGGAAAGAGCTAATAGCAATTAGCGATTTGGGAATATACCAGGCAACTATACTAAAGGATATCAAAAAAACACAAACACGCGTTAGTGAAGAGAGACTAGATGGTAGGCCAATTATGGCGCATCTTATTTATCCTATTCCGTGATAGTGGGGCTCTGCAGTTTGCTTCTCAGCATGTGACGCTTTCTTACCTTCTGCTTCTTCCCAACAGTATTACTCCACGGCAAGGTGAGCGTGTAGCTGGTGCTTGCTGAAGGTGAGGCTGACGGTGGAACGGTCTTGCTTACCTTCTAGGGAGCGAAACCCCGTATGCTTTAGAAATTGAGTTTAAGT